>CAUJRU010000225.1:351714-443099 GCA_963277665.1 Viscum album
AAAAACCAATAATCCCAAAAAACCCCTAAAAATACTCAAAATACCAAAAAATCTAAAAACCATAAATATCCAAAAAAATCACTAAAAATACCTAAAAATGCAAAAAAAACAGAAAAACCATGAAAGTCCCAAATAATAACGTAAAAACCTAAAAACACTTAAAATCTCTAAAAAACATTTAAAAAATGAAAAAAAATAAAACCTTAAAAACTAAAAAAATCTTAATACCATCAAAATCCCTAAAAACAATAAAAATCCTAAAATATATCAAGAAAATACATAAAAACCTAAAAACCACAAAAACCCAGAAGACACCTAAGAAAACCATAAAAACCTAAAAACACCTAAAACCCCCCAAAAAAGATAACAAACGACAAAAACCCTAAGAACCCTAAAAACACTAAAAACCATAAAACCCCTCAAAACAATTTAAAACCATAAAATTCATAAAAATCCTGAAAAAATTTCACAATACATAAAAAACCTGAAAAACCTGAAATAACCTATCAAAACCCTAAAAAACTAAAATCTCTTAAACCTAGAAAAACCTACAAATGATAAAATCCTTAAATCCAATAATACCAAAATACCCTAAAAATCCCTGAAAGTCATAAAACCCCATAAAAATACTAAAAAATACCCAGAAATCACTAAAAACGTAAGAACCCTAAAAAACCTAAGAAATCCTTACAATCCTAAAAGCACTTAAAACCCATAAAAACCTAAAAATGCTATAGATTTTAAAAAACCATATAAAATCCCTAAAAATCATAAAACCCCAAAAAAAAATAAAATCGCTAAAAACCTTAAAAATCCATAAAACCAAATAAAATGAAAAATATAAAAACCGTATAATCCCCTAAAAATGATATAAAAATGTAAAATTTTTAAAAACCCTAAAAACCTCAAATAACCCCTAAAACCCAAAAAGAAATCAAAATTTTGAAAACATAAAATCCCTCAAAATCTCTAAATATACTAAATATTAAAAAACCTCAAAATTCCCTAAGAATCCATTAAAAGGTAAAAAAACCCAAAAAACCCTAAAACCCCTAAGATAACATAAAAAACCTAAAAAAATTAAACCCCAAAAAATATAAAAATTTCTAAAACCTTAAAAAACCTTGAATACCCTAATAAACCTACAAACCCTAAAAATCCATAAATACCCTAAACATAAAAAAATCAAAAAATCCCTAAAAATGTAAAAAACCCCAAAACCCAAAATAAACCTAAGAGAACCTTTAAAACCTAAAAATGGTTAAAACCCCAAAAGACATAAAAAAATGTAAAAAAACTTAAAACCCCATAAATCAAATATAAACCCCCAAAAACTGATAAGAACCATAGACCAATAAAAATTCCATAAAACCACCCAAAACCCACTAAAACACTAAAAACTTTTTAAACCCCTAAATGTGATAAATCACTAAAAACCATAAATACCCTACAAGACTCGAAAAGTCCTAAAACACCAAAAATCAATAAAAAATCCAAAAACCCTCAAAATCCTTAAAAACCCTAAAAATCTTAAAAAATACCAAAAAATTTATAAAACCATAAAAACATAAAAAACCCTAAAAAACATTAAATACCTAAAAAAGCTTATAACCCATAAAAACCTAAAAAAAAGAAAAAAATCCTAAAACCCCTATAAGACCCTAAAAATATAATAAATACCAAGAAAACATAAATAACATAAAAGTCATAAGAAGTCTATAAAAATACCTAAAACGATTAAAAACCCTAAAACCCCTAAAACTTCTTAAGAAAATCTTAAAAACCTAAAAAGAAATAAAATGCCAAAGATGTTTCAAATAACCCAAAAACCCCTAAAAACCATAAACACACCTAAAAGACTTTAAAACCACTAAAACACATAAAACCCAGTAAAAAATAAAAATATACTTTAATGCCAAAAAATTATATACCTCAAAAAACCATAACAGGCCTAAAAACTAAAAAAACATTAAAAAATGTGCAAACGCAAAAAACCCTTCAAAAACCTGAAAACCTCCCAAAACAAATAAAAACATAATAATATTATAAAATATATAAGGATCCCTAAAAATGTAAAAACCCAAAAAACCTTTAAAGTACAATGAAAACATAAAAACACATAAAACACCCCAAAAACCTAAAAATGTTTCAAACTATATAATATCATAAAAACACTAAAAAACCCCAAAAAACTCAATATTCCTATAAACTATAAGAACCATAAAAATCTTAAGATATCAATAAAAATCCCAAAAAATATAAAAACCACAAAAACCATTAAAATCTCTAAGAATACCATAAAACCCTTGAAACACTTAAAACCACTATAAAACCTAAAAAAGAGAAAAACCAAAAAAAACTAAAAATACTCTAAACCCCTAAAGCCCATAAATATCCCTAAAAACCATAAGAACCATAAAACCCATGATTTTTTTTTAAAACCACTAAAATTTATTAAAAAATTAGAACCCCTAATACTGTTTAGAAACTTTAAAAACCATTTAAAACCCAAAAAAAATAAAAAAAAACTTAAAAACCCTTAAACCCCTAAAAACCCCTTGAAACCATAAAAATCATAAAAAAAATAAAAACCCTTAAGTCATAAAAAACCAAAAAAAACATGTAAAAACATATGAAAACCATAAAATCCTAAAAACACTTAAAACCCCTAAAAACTAAAACACCCAAAAACCCCTAAAAACCCTAAAAATGAAAAAAACCAAAAAACACCTAAAAAAACTAAAATCCAATTTAAATAATATCTATACCCTCGAAATACATAGAATCATAATACCCATAAAAACCCAAAAAACAAATAAACATAAAAAAAATTAAATCCACTAAAATCCATAAAAACACTAAAACCCCTAAAACATAAAAAACTAAAAAATCCCAATAATCCCTAAAAATAATAAAAATTTCAAAAGGCTTTAATAATACCTATATAAATAAATGGACCAAAAAAAT
The DNA here is from genome assembly GCA_963277665.1 of Viscum album. Lineage (NCBI taxonomy): Eukaryota > Viridiplantae > Streptophyta > Magnoliopsida > Santalales > Viscaceae > Viscum > Viscum album. The sequence goes on from CAUJRU010000225.1 coordinate 354,682, forward strand.
TGAAAACCCCTAAGGAAACCTAAAAACAAAAATACACTTAAAATCCCGAAAAACCTAAACAACTTAAAAAACACCAAAAATACAAACAAAACCCCCTAAAAATCTAAAAACACCTGGAAACCAAAAATTCCCAAAACCCTATAAAAACCTTATAAATCCACTAAAAAATAAAAACCATTTAAACCCTTGCAAACATTAAAATACTCTAAAAAATTATAGAAACCCTAAAAAATCAAAAAAAAACTCTAAAAACCATATAAAAATTGTAAATCCCTTCAAACTCCATAAAAACCATAAAAAACCTTACAAATTATAAAAAATTCCAAAAATCCATAAAAATGTAAAAAATAAAAAATCTACAAAAAATCATAAGAAAACCATAAATATCAAAAAACACTTAAAAACCCCTAAGAATTCATTTTAAACATAAATCAAATAAAACTCATAGAAACATAAAAAAATGCTAAAACCCATAAAAACCCAAAATACCATAAATCCCTAAAATACCTAAAACCACTAAAAAACATAAAAAACATAAAAAATCCCTAAAAATCTATAAATATGTAAAAACCACTAAAAACATGAAAACCCCCAAGAAAACGTTAAAAAACTAAAAACACATAAAACCCTAAAAAACCCTAAAAACCATAAAACCAACTAAAAACCTTAAAAAACAAAAAAATCCATAAAAACCAAAAACCCCACAAGAAACACTAAAAACACTTTAGACCCCTAAACAAGTTAAAAACTATAATAATCATTAAAAACCCTAAAAAAATCAAAAACAAATACATATAGCCCCCAAAAAACCAAAAAAAACCCTAAAACAGTAAAAAATCTAAATCCCTCATAATCTATAAAACCCCTACAAACCATAAAAATCATAAAAAATCCCCAAAGGTTCCAAAAAACGTAAAAATACCTTTAGACCCCGAGAAGTTTAAAGCCTAAAAACACATAAACCCCCTAAAAACAAAAAAAATGCTAAAACATTAAAATAACATAAAACCAATAAAAACCCATAAAAAGGAAAATATCTTAAACCCATAAAACTATAAAATCCTAAAATATCTTAAAATCCATAAAAAAAGTAAAAAAATTCTAAAAAACCAATAATACACTAGAAACAATAAAAACACTAAAAACCCAAAAAACCTGAGAAAACATTAAAAACACGAAACCAAAAAAACCTTTAAAACCACTGAAAAATCTAAATCCCCTTCAAAACCTTCTAAAAATACAAAAAAAAAACAAAAAAAACTCTAAAAAAAGAATCCTAAAAAGACTGTAAAATCCTAAATAACATAATACCCAAAAAACTAAGAAATGCTAAAATCCCTAAAACCCAACTAAAAACCCTAAAATAGTAAAAACCCTAAAAATCATTAAAACCCCTAAGAAACCAAAAAATTATAAAAAATCCCACAAAAATCTAAAAACATAAAAATCACTAAAAACACTGAAAATCCCTAATAAAACATTGAAAACCTAAAAACATATAAAACCCATAAATTTCTAAAAATTATAAAAACACTAAACTACCCTAAAAGTCCCCAAAACACCTAAAATCAGAAAATCCATAAAAATACCAAAAAAATAGAAACCCTAAAACCCATAACAACTCTGAAACCCACTAAATAATAGAAACCCATTTAACCCACTAAAATAATAAAAACATCTATAAACCATTAAAACCCAAAAATCTCAAAAACCCCTAAAAATATTAATAAACCATAAAACCCTAAAACGCCTAAAATTACTCAAAATCCTAAAAAAACAAAAACCCAATAAAAACCTAAAAATGATCTTACAATCCCTAAAAATATAAAAAACCCTAAAACCAAAAAAACCCAAAAAACCTTAAAAACAAAAATACACATAAAACCCTTAAAAACCCCAAAAACACTTAAAACCCGAAAAACTCTAAAAACCCTAAAAAACGTCATAATTAATAAATACTATAAAAATCCCTAAAATACCTAAAAATATTTAAAACCCTGAATTCCTATAAAAAGACCATAAAATCCTAAAAACAATTAAAAACCTAAATATCATTAAAAAAACCCTTAAAACCATAAAAATCCATAAAAATTATAAAAATACCTAAAAACCTTAAGAAACCAAAAAACCAAGAAAACCCTAAACCACTAAATATTCTAAAACCACTTCAAATACCTCAAAATATTAAAATAATCTTTAAAAACACTAAAAACCCCAATAACACAAAAATTACCCTAAATACCCAAAAACCCATGAAAACTCTAAAAACTGTAAAAATTGAAAAAATCCCCCATGATCCCTAAAAATCATTTAAATCAATAAAATCCTGAAAACGACCTCGTAGTCCTAAAAATGTAAAAAACATAGAAAATGAAAATATAAGAAAATATTGAAAACATAAAAATAGTAAAAACTATTAGAAACATTAAAAATGTTAAAAACACTAAAAACCTTACAAACACCAAAACCCCATAAAAACCGTAAAACCATTAAAAATCATTAAAACCCTTAAAAACCATAAAAACCCTAGAGAAACAATATATACTATAAAACCCCTTTAAACCCCTAAAAAGTTAAAAACACTAAAAAAACTCAAAACCCAAAATAATTTAAAATACCCTGATACCCCAAAAAACCCTAAATACACCAAAAAATTGAAAACCCCTAGAAACCTAAAAATCCTTAATCCCTAAAATACTATAAAAATCATAAAAACTCCTTAAAAGACCCCAAAATCATAAAAACCCATGAAAAATATTAAGAAACCTAAAAAACATAAAAATATTTAGAAAACTAAAACCCTAAAAAATTCTAAAACCCTAAGTAACTTTAAATCCCTCAAAATACCTAAAAACCCTTAATAATAAAAAATACTAAAAATGCTTAATAACCCTAAATAAGTAAAGACCCTAAACCCCTGAAAACCCTAATAAAACCTTAATTTACTAAAAACACTAAAAACCCCTAAAACTCTAAAAAATGCTAAACCCCTAAAAAGAACAAAAAATCCCCTAAAACCATAAACACAAAAAACCCCACAAAACCATAGAAACCCATAAAACCCCAAAATTCACAAAAATCAAAAAATCATTAATATGTTAAAAAACTAAAAAAATATTAAAAGTTTCAAAAAAAATAAAAAAATTATAGAAATCTAAATATACAAAAAAAACCTAAACCCCTGAAAATTCCTAAAACCCATAAATATCATAAAAATACTAAAAATGCTGAAAAATATATAAGCATGTAAAAACCATTAAATCCCTGAGAACCCATAAGAAAAAATTATAAAACTTAAAACACTTAAAACCTATAAAACATTAAAAAATTAAAAAAAACCCCTTATAATTCCTTAAACCCATAAAAACCCTCAAAACACTCAAAATCCCTAAAACCCATAAAAATCCTAAAAAATCCAAAAAAATCAATAAAAACATAAAAACCCATAAATCTCTAAAAAACACTAGGAAAACCTCAAAAACTTAAAAAACACATAAAATCCATAAGAATCCTAAAAACACTAAAAATTGTAAAAACCCTAATGAATAACATAAAAACCCCTAAAGATAATAAAAAACCCCTAAAAACTATAAAACCCTTAAACCACTGAAAACTCTAAAACTCATTAAAAACCTTAGAATATTAAAAAACTTCCAAAAATATTAAAACTCTAAAAACTAGAAATGCACCTAAAAACCCCAAAAACCAAAAAAAATAATAAAATCGCAAAAAACCCTCAAAATCCCAATAAACCCTAAAAACCCATAAAAATCCTAAAAACCCCAAAAAATCCCTAAAAAGATTAAAATAGTAAAATACCTAAAAACCACTATGAAAACAATAAATCCCTAAAAACACAAAAACATATAAAAATAGAAAAAAGCACTAAAACACCTAAAACCCATAAAACCCTAAAAACAATAAAAATCCCTAAAACCCTCGAAAAACTCTAACAACCCATAAAATTACACAAAAACTCTAAAAATCCTTTAAACCACTAAAAATTAATAATAATTATAAAAAACTATTAAAACCATAAAAAATTCAATAAATCAATAGAACTCACAAAATAAAATACCCTAAAACCACTAAAACCCCCCAAAATCCCAACATCTTTAAAGATATTTAATTTCTTATAAAATTTCAAAAAACCCAAAAAAACATAAAATTCCCTTAAAAATCATGAAAAACCTTATGAAAACCTTAAAAAACCTAAAAACTCTTAAAACCCCTAAATGATAAATACGCTAAACCCCTGAAAATCCATAAAAATCCAAAAACTAAAAAATATCATAATTGTTTTTCTAAAAATCCCAAAAAATATAAAAATCCCTAAAATCCCTAAAAACCATAAAATCCTAAAACAAAAAAAACCCAAAAACCCTTAAAGACTATAAAAACCCTAAAACCCCTAAAAACCTAAAAATGTTTCAAACTCTATAATATCATAAAAACACTAAAAAACCCCAAAAAACTCAATATTCCTATAAACTATAAGAACCATAAAAATCTTAAGATATCCATAAAAATCCCAAAAAATATAAAAACCGCAAAAACCATTAAAATCTCTAAGAATACCATAAAACCCTTGAAACACTTAAAACCACTAAAAACCTAAAAAAGAGAAAAACCAAAAAAAACTAAAAATACTCTAAACCCCTAAAGCCCATAAATATCCCTAAAAACCATAAGAACCATAAAACCCCTGAAATTTTTTTAAAACCACTAAAATTTATTAAAAAATTAGAACCCCTAATACTGTTTAGAATCTTTAAAAACCATTAAAAACCCAAAAAAAAATAAAAAAAACCTAAAAACCCTTAAACCCCTAAAAACCCCTAGAAACCATAAAAATCATAAAAAATTAAAAACCCTTAAGTCATAAAAAACCAAAAAAAACATGTGAAAACATAAGAAAACCATAAAATCCTAAAAACACTTAAAACCCCTAAAAACTAAAACACCCAAAAACCCCTAAAAACCCTAAAAATGAAAAAAAACCAAAAAACACCTAAAAAAACTAAAATCCAATTTAAATAATATCAATACCCTCGAAATACATAGAAACATAATAACCATAAAAACCCAAAAAACAAATAAACATAAAAAAATTAAATCCACTAAAATCCATAAAAACACTAAAACCCCTAAAACATAAAAAACTAAAAAATCCCAAAAATCCCTAAAAATAATAAAAATTTCAAAAGGCTTTAATAATACCTATATAAATAAATGGACCAAAAAATTTGAAAACGCCTAAGGAAACCTAAAAACAAAAATACACTTAAAATCCCGAAAAACCTAAATAACTTAAAAAACACCAAAAATACAAACAAAACCCCCTAAAAATCTATAAACACCTGGAAACCAAAAAACCCCAAAACCCCATAAAAACCTTAAAAATCCACAAAAAATTAAAAACCATTTAAACCCTTGCAAACATTAAAATACTCTAAAAAATTATAGAAACCCTAAAAAATCAAAAAAAACTCTAAAAACCATATAAAAATTGTAAATCCCTTCAAACTCCATAAAAACCATAAAAAACCTTACAAATTATAAAAAATTCCAAAAATCCATAAAAATGTAAAAAATAAAAAATCTACAAAAAATCCTAAGAAAACCATAAATATCAAAAAACACTTAAAAACCCCTAAGAAATCATTTTAAACCTAAAACACATAAAACTCATAGAAACATAAAAAAATGCTAAAACCCATAAAAACACAAAAAACCATAAATCCCTAAAATACCTAAAACCACTGAAAAACATAAAAATCATAAAAAATCCCTAAAAATCTATAAAAATGTAAAAACCACTAAAAACATGAAAAGCCCCAAGAAAACGTTAAAAAACTAAAAACACATAAAACCCTAAAAAACCCTAAAAACCATAAAACCAACTAAAAACCTTAAAAAACAAAAAAATCCATAAAAACCAAAAACCCCACAAGAAACACTAAAAACACTTTAGACCCCTAAACAAGTTAAAAACTATAATAATCATTAAAAACACTAAAAAATCAAAAACAAATACCTATAGCCCCCAAAAAACCAAAAAAACCCTAAAACAGTAAAAACTCTAAAACCCTCATAATCTATAAAACCCCTACAAACCATAAAAATCATAAAAAATCCCCAAAGGTTCCAAAAAACATAAAAATACCTTTAGACCCCGAGAAATTTAAAGCCTAAAAACACATAAACCCCCTAAAAACAAAAAAAAAATGCTAAAACATTAAAATAACATAAAACCACTAAAAACCCATAAAAATGAAAATATCTTAAACCCATAAAACTCTAAAATCCTAAAATATCTTAAAATCCATAAAAAAAGTAAAAAAATTCTAAAAAACCAATAATACACTAGAAACAATAAAAACACTAAAAACCCAAAAAACCTGATAAAACATTAAAAACACGAAACCAAAAAAACCTTTAAAACCACTGAAAAATCTAAATCCCCTTTAAAACCTTCTAAAAATACATAAAAAACAAAAAAAAACTCTAAAAAAAATCCTAAAAAGACTGTAAAATACTAAATAACATAATACCCAAAAAACTAAGAAATGCTAAAATCCCTAAAACCCAACTAAAAACACTAAAATAGTAAAAACCCTAAAAATCATTAAAACCCCTAAGAAACCAAAAAATTATAAAAAATCCCAACAAAAATCTAAAAATATAAAAATCACTAAAAACATAAAAATCACTAAAAACACTGAAAATCCCTAATAAAACATTGAAAACCTAAAAACATATATAACCCATAAAATTCTAAAAATTATAAAAACACTAAACTACCCTAAAAGTCCCCAAAACACCTAAAATCAGAAAATCCATAAAAATACCAAAAAAATAGAAACCCTAAAACCCATAACAACTCTGAAACCCACTAAATACTAAAAACCCCTTTAACCCACTAAAATAATATAAACATCTATAAACCATTAAAACCCAAAAATCTCAAAAACCTCTAAAAATATAAATAAACCATAAAACCCTAAAACGCTTAAAATTACTCAAAATCCTAAAAAACCAAAAACCCAATAAAAAACCTAAAAAGATATTACAATCCCTAAAAATATAAAAAACCCTAAAACCCAAAAAACACAAAAAACCTTAAAAACAAAAATACACATAAAACCCCTAAAACCCCAAAAACACTTAAAACCCGAAAAACTCTAAAAACCCTAAAAAACGTCATAATTAATAAATACTATAAAAATCCCTAATATACCTAAAAAAATTTAAAACCCTGAAATCCTGTAAAAAGACCATAAAATCCTAAAAACAATTAAAAACTTAAATATCATTAAAAAAACCGTTAAAACCATAAAAATCCATAAAAATTATAAAAATACCTAAAAACCTTAAGAAACCAAAAAACCAAGAAAACCCTAAACCACTAAATATTCTAAAACCACTTCAAATACCTAAAAATATAAAAATAATCTCTTAAAACACTAAAAACCCCAATAACACAAAAATTACCCTAAATACCCAAAAACCCATGAAAACTCTAAAAACTGTAAAAATTGAAAAATTCCCTCATGATCCCTAAAAATCATTTAAATAAAAAAAACCTGAAAACGACCTCAAAGTCCTAAAAATGTAAAAAACATAAAAAATGAAAATATAAGAAAATATTGAAAACATAAAAATAGTAAAAACTATTAGAAACATTAAAAATGTTAAAAAAACTAAAAACCTTACAAACACCAAAACCCCATAAAAACCGTAAAACCATTATAAATCATTAAAACCCGTAAAAACCATAAAAACCCTAGAGAAACAATATATACTATAAAACCCCTTTAAACCCCTAAAAAGTTAAAAACACTAAAAAACCTCAAAACCCAAAATAATTTAAAATACCCTGAAACCCCAAAAAACCTTAAATACACCAAAAAAATTGAAAACCCCTAGAAACATAAAAATCCTTAATCCCTAAAATACTATTAAAATCATAAAAACTCCTTAAAAGACCCCAAAATCATAAAAACCCATGAAAACTATTAAGAAACCTAAAAACATAAAAATATTTAAAAAACTAAAACCCTAAAAAATTCTAAAACACTAAGTAACTTTAAATCCCTCAAAATACCTAAAAACCCTTAATAATAATAAATACTAAAAATGCTTAATACCCCTAAATAAGTAAAGACCCTAAACCCCTGAAAAACGTAATAAAACCTTAATTTACTAAAAACACTTAAAACCCCTAAAACTCTAAAAAATGCTAAACCCCTAAAACGAACAAAAAACCCCCTAAAACCATAAACACAAAAAACCCCAGAAAACCCTTGAAACCCATAAAACCCCAAAATTCACAAAAATCAAAAAATCATTAATATGTTAAAAAACTAAAAAAATATTAAAAGTATCAAAAAAAACTAAAAAAATTATAGAAATCTAAATATACAAAAAAAACCTAAACCCCTCAAAATTCCTAAAACCCATAAATATCATAAAAATACTAAAAATGATGAAGAATATATAAGCATGTAAAAACCACTAAATCCCTGAGAACCCATAAGAAAAAATTATAAAACATAAAACACTTAAAACCTATAAAACATTAAAAAATTAAAAAAATACCCCTTATAATTCCTTAAACCCATAAAAACCCTCAAAACACCAAAATCCCTAAAACCCATAAAAATCCAAAAAAATTCTAAAAAATCAATAAAAACATAAAAACCCATAAATCTCTAAAAAACACTAGGAAAACCTCAAAAACTTAAAAAACACATAAAACCCATAAGAATCATAAAAACACTAAAAATTGTAAAAACCCTAAAGAATAACATAAAAACCCCTAAAGATAATAAAAAACCCCTAAAAACTATAAAACCCTTAAACCACTAAAAACTCTAAAACTCATTAAAACCCTTAGAATATTAAAAAACTTCCAAAAATATTAAAACTCTAAAAACTAGAAATGCACCTAAAAACCCCAAAAACCAAAAAAAATAATAAAATCACAAAAAACCCTCAAAATCCCAATAAACCCTAAAAACCCATAAAAATCCTAAAAACCCCAAAAAATCCCTGAAAAGATTAAAATAGTAAAATACCTAAAAACCACTATGAAAACAATAAAACCCTAAAATCACAAAAACATATAAAAATAGAAAAAAACAGTAAAACACCTAAAACCCATAAAACCCTAAAAACAATAAAAATCCCTAAAACCCTCGAAAAACTCTAACAACCCAAAAAATAACACAAAAACTTTAAAAACCCTTTAAACCACTAAAAATTATTAATAATTATAAAAAACCTTTAAAACCATAAAAAATTCAATAAATCAATAGATCCCACAAAATAAAAAACCCTAAAAACACTAAAACCCCCCAAAATCCCAACATCTTTAAAGATATTTAATTTCTTATAAAATTTCAAAAAACCCAAAAAAAATAAAATTCCCTTAAAATCATGAAAAACCTTACGAAAACCTTAAAAAACCTAAAAACTCATAAAAACCCCAAAATGATAAAAACGCTAAACCCCTCAAAATCCATAAAAATCCAAAAACTAAAAAATATCATAATTGTTTTTCTAAATATCCCAAAAAATATAAAAATCCCTAAAATCCCTAAAAACCATAAAATCCTAAAACAAAAAAAACCCAAAAACCCTTAAAAACTATAAAAAACCCTAAAACCCCTAAAACCTCTAAAAACCCGAAAAACCCTAAAAACCGTAAAAACCCTCAAATCCCCCAAAACCCTAAAAGCCATAAAAATCCTAAAAAATTCTCTTATAATCCATAAAAACCTAAAAACAAAAATAAAATCTAAAAAACCCAAATAAAACCTTAATAACCTAAAAATACATAATACCCATAAAATCCTAAAAATTCTTAACACCACTAAAAATCCCTGAATTCCCTAAAAAACACTAAAAACCAAAAAAATCCAAAAGAACCCTAAAAAATCCATAAAACATAAAAACCCTAAAAAAGCCAATGAAAACATTAAAAACCTAAAACACATAAAACCCAAAAAATTCTAAAAAACATTAAAACCCATAAAATCCCAAAAGGCACTAAAATTCCCCAAACCTATAAAAACTAAAAAAACCAAGAAAACCTCTAAAAATTCAAAACACAAAAAACCCTTAAAACGTAAAAAATACTAAAAACTCTGAAATCCCTAAAACCCCCCAAAACACATCAAAATCACAAAAAACCCTAAAAACCATAAAATAATTAAAGCCTTAAAAAAATATAGGATACAAAAAAAACCATAAAATCCCTCAATAAATCCTAAGAAAACCCTTAAATTGTAAAAAAATTAAAAACCATAGAACCCCTAATTACCTTAAAATCTCAAAAAAAGTGATAATATGCTTGAAAATGCACTAAAAACTTTAAAAACATTTTTACCCCTAAAAACATTTAAAAAATCAAAAAAAAAAATAAAACCCTAAAAACTAAAAAAATCTTAATACCATCAAAATCGCTAAAAACAATAAAAATCCTAAAATATCTCAAGAAAATACATAAAAACCTAAAAACCAAAAAAACCCAGAAGACCCCCAAGAAAACCATAAAAACCTAAAAACACCTAAAACCCCCAAAAAAGATAACAAACGACAAAAACCCTAAGAACCCTAAAAACACTAAAAACCATAAAACCCCTAAAAACAATTTAAAACCATAAAATTCATAAAAATCCTGAAAAAATTTCTCAATACATAAAAAACCTGAAAAACCTGAAATAACCTATCAAAACCTCAAAAAACTAAAATCTCTTAAACCTAGAAAAACCTACAAATGATGAAATCCTTAAATCTAATAATACCAAAATACCCTCAAAATCCCTGAAAGTCATAAAACCCCATAAGATACTAAAAAATACCTAGAAATCACTAAAAACGTAAGAACCCTAAAAACCCTAAGAAATCCTTACAGTCCTAAAAGCACTTAAAACCCATAAAAACCTAAAAATGCTATAGATTTTAAAAAACCATATAAAATCCCTAAAAATCATAAAACCCAAAAAAAATTCTCTAAAAACCTTAAAAATCCATAAAACCAAAGAAACAATGAAAAATATAAAAACCCTTTAATCCCCTAAAAACGATATAAAAATGTAAAAATTTTAAAAACCCTAAAAACCTCAAATAACCCCTAAAACCGAAAAAGCAATCAAAATTTTGAAAACATAAAATCCCTCAAAATCTCTAAATATACTAAATATTAAAAAACCTCAAAATTCCCTAAGAATCCATTAAAAGTTAAAAAACCCAAATAACCCTAAAACCCCTAAGATAACATAAAAAACCTAAAAAAATTAATCCCCAAAAAATATAAAAATTTCTAAAACCTTAAAAAACCTTGAATAACCTAATAAACCTACAAACCCTAAAAATCCATAAATAGCCTAAACATAAAAAAATCCAAAAAATCCCTAAAAATGTAAAAAACCCCAAAACCATAAATAAACCTAAGAAAACCTTTAAAACCTAAAAATGGTTAAAACCCCAAAAGACCTAAAAAATGTAAAAACACTTAAAACCCCATAAATCAAATATAAACCCCCAAAAACTGATAAGAACCATATACCAATAAAAATTCTATAAAACCACCCAAAACCCACTGAAACACTAAAAACTTTTTAAACCCCTAAATGTGATAAAAACACTAAAAACCATAAATACCCTACAAGACTCGAAAAGTCCTAAAACACCAAAAATCAATAAAAAATCCAAAAACCCTCAAAATGCTTAAAAACCCTAAAAATCTTAAAAAATACCAAAATATTTATAAAACCATAAAAACATAAAAAACCCTAAAATACATTAAATACCTAAAAAAGCTTATAACCCATAAAAACCTAAAAAACACAAAAAATCCTAAAACCCCTATAAGACCCTAAAAATATAATAAATACCAAGAAAACATAAATAACATAAAAGTCATAAGAAGTCTATAAAAATACCTAAAAAGATTAAAAACCCTAAAACCCCTAAAACTTCTTAAGAAAATCTTAAAAACCTAAAAAGAAATAAAATGCCAAAGATGTTTCAAATAACCCAAAAACCCCTAAAAACCATAAACACACCTAAAAGACTTTAAAACCACTAAAACACATAAAACCCACTAAAAACTAAAAATATACTTTAATCCCAAAAAATTATATACCTCAAAAAACCATAACAGGCCAAAAAACTAAAAAAAACATTAAAAAATGTGCAAACGCAAAAAACCCTTCAAAAACCTGAAAACCTCCCAAAACAAATAAAAACATAATAATATTATAAAATATATAAGGATCCCTAAAAATGTAAAAACCCAAAAAACCTTTAAAGTACAATGAAAACATAAAAACACATAAAACACCCCAAAAACATAAAAAAGTTTCAAACTCTATAATATCATAAAAACACTAAAAAACCCCAAAAAACTCAATATTCCTATAAACTATAAGAACCATAAAAATCTTAAGATATCCATAAAAATCCCAAAAAATATAAAAACCACAAAAACCATTAAAATCTCTAAGAATACCATAAAACCCTTGAAACACTTAAAACCACTAAAAAACCTAAAAAAGAGAAAAACCAAAAAAAACTATAAATACTCTAAACCCCTAAAGCCCATAAATATCCCTAAAACCATAAGAACCATAAAACCCATGAAATTTTTTTAAAACCACTAAAATTTATTAAAAAATTAGAACCCCTAATACTGTTTAGAAACTTTAAAAACCATTTGAAACCCAAAAAAAATAAAAAAAACCTAAAAACCCTTAAACCCCTAAAAACCCCTAGAAACCATAAAAATCATAAAAAAATAAAAACCCTTAAGTCATAAAAAACCAAAAAAAACATGCGAAAATATAAGAAAACCATAAAATCCTAAAAACACTTAAAACCCCTAAAAACTAAAACACCCAAAAACCCCTAAAAACCCATAAAAATGAAAATATCTTAAACCCATAAAACTATAAAATCCTAAAATATCTTAAAATCCATAAAAAAAGTAAAAACATTCTAAAAAACCAATAATACACTAGAAACAATAAAAATACTAAAAACCCAAAAAACCTGAGAAAACATTAAAAACATGATACCAAACAAACCATTAAAACCACTGAAAAATCTAAATCCCCTTTAAAACCTTCTAAAAAAACAAAAAAATCATAAAAAACTCTAAAAAAAATCCTAAAAAGACTGTAAAATCCTAAATAACATAATACCCAAAAAACTAAGAAATGCTAAAATCCCTAAAACCCAACTAAAAACCCTAAAATAGTAAAAACCCTAAAAATCATTAAAACCCCTAAGAAACCAAAAAATTAAAAAAAATCCCAACAAAAATCTAAAAACATAAAAATCACTAAAAACACTGAAAATCCCTAATAAAACATTGAAAACCTAAAAACATATAAAACCCATAAATTTCTAAAAATTATAAAAACACTAAACTACCCTAAAAGTCCCCAAAACACCTAAAATCAGAAAATCCATAAAAATACCAAAAAAATAGAAACCCTAAAACCCATAACAACTCTGAAACCCACTAAATACTAAAAACCCCTTTAACCCACTAAAATAATAAAAACATCTATAATCCATTAAAACCCAAAAATCTCAAAAACCACTAAAAATATAAATAAACCATAAAACCCTAAAACGCTTAAAATTACTCAAAATCTTAAAAAACCAAAAACCCAATATAAAACCTAAAAAAGATCTTAAAATCCCTAAAAATATAAAAAACCCTAAAACCAAAAAAACCCAAAAAACTTTAAAAAAAAAATACACATAAAACCCTTAAAAACCCCAAAAACACTTAAAACCCGAAAAACTCTAAAAACCCTAAAAACATCATAATTAATAAATACTATAAAAATCCCTAAAATACCTAAAAATATTTAAAACCCTGAAATCCTGTAAAAAGACCATATAATCCTAAAAACAATTAAAAACCTAAATATCATTAAAAAACCCTTAAAACCATAAAAATCCATAAAAATTATAAAAATACCTAAAAACCTTAAGAAACCAAAAAACCAAGAAAATCCTAAACCACTAAATATTCTAAAACCACTTCAAATACCTAAAAATATTAAAATAATCTCTAAAAACACTAAAAACCCCAATAACACAAAAATTACCCTAAATACCCAAAAACCCATGAAAACTCTAAAAACTTTAAAAATTGAAAAAATCCCTCATGATCCCTAAAAATCATTTAAATCAATAAAATCCTGAAAACGACCTCATAGTCCTAAAAACGTAAAAAACATAAAAAATGAAAATATAAGAAAATATTGAAAACATAAAAATAGTAAAAACTATTAGAAACATTAAAAATGTTAAAAACACTAAAAACCTTACAAACACCAAAACCCCATAAAAACCGTAAAACCATTAAAAATCATTAAAACCCTTAAAAACCATAAAAACCCTAGAGAAACAATATATACTATAAAACCCCTTTAAACCCCTAAAAAGTTAAAACACTAAAAAACCTCAAAACCCAAAATAATTTAAAATACACTGAAACCCCAAAAAACCTTAAATACATCAAAAAAATTGAAAACCCCTAGAAACCTACAAATCCTTAATCCCTAAAATAATATAAAAATCATAAAAACTCCTTAAAAGACGCCAAAATCATAAAAACCCATGAAAACTATTAAGAAACCTAAAAAACATAAAAATATTTAAAAAACTAAAACCCTAAAAAATTCTAAAACCCTAAGTAACTTTAAATCCCTCAAAATACCTAAAAACCCTTAATAATAAAAAAATACTAAAAATGCTTAATAACACTAAATAAGTAAAGACCCTAAACCCCTGAAAACCCTAATAAAACCTTAATTTACTAAAAACACTTAAAACCCCTAAAACTCTAAAAAATTCTAAACCCCTAAAAAGAACAAAAAACCCCCTAAAACCATAAACACAAAAAACCCCACAAAACCCTAGAAACCCATAAAACCCCAAAATTCACAAAAATCAAAAAATCATTAATATGTTAAAAAACTAAAAAAATATTAAATGTTTCAAAAAAACTAAAAAAATTATAGAAATCTAAATATAAAAAAAAAACCTAAACCCCTCAAAATTCCTAAAACCCATAAATATCATAAAAATACTAAAAATGCTGAAGAATATATAAGCATGTAAAAACCACTAAATCCCTGAGAACCCATAAGAAAAAATTATAAAACTTAAAACACTTAAAACCTATAAAACGTTAAAAACTTAAAAAAACACCTTATAATTCCTTAAACCCATAAAAACCCTCAAAACACTCAAAATCCCTAAAACCCATAAAAATCCTAAAAAATCCTAAAAAATCAATAAAAACATAAAAACCCATAAATCTCTAAAAAACACTAGGAAAACCTCAAAAACTTAAAAAACACATAAAATCCATAAGAATCCTAATAACACTAAAAATTGTAAAAACCCTAAGGAATAACATAAAAACCCCTAAAGATAATAAAAAACCCTTAAAAACTATAAAACCCTTAAACCACTAAAAACTCTAAAACTCATTAAAAACCTTAGAATATTAACAAACTTCCAAAAATATTAAAACTCTAAAAACTAGAAATGCACCTAAAAACCCCAAAAACCAAAAAAAATAATAAAATCACAAAAAACCCTCAAAATCCCAATAAACCCTAAAAACCCATAAAAATTTTAAAAACCCCAAAAAATCCCTGAAAAGATTAAAATAGTAAAATACCTAAAAACCACTATGAAAACAATAAATCCCTAAAAACACAAAAACATATAAAAATAGAAAAAAGCACTAAAACACCTAAAACCCATAAATCCCTAAAAACAATAAAAATTCCTAAAACCCTCGAAAAACTCTAACAACCCATAAAATTACACAAAAACTCTAAAAATCCTTTAAACCACTAAAAATTAATAATAATTATAAAAAACTATTAAAAGCATAAAAAATTCAATAAATCAAAAGAACCCACAAAATAAAAAAACCCCAAAAACACTAAAAACCCCCAAAATCCCAACATCTTTAAAGATATTTAATTTCTTATAAAATTTCAAAAAACCCAAAAAACATGAAATTCCCTTAAAATCACGAAAAACCTTATGAAAACCTTAAAAAACCTAAAAACTCTTAAAACCCCAAAATGATAAAAACGCTAAACCCCTCAAAATCCATAAAAATCCAAAAACTAAAAAATATCATAATTGTTTTTCTAAAAATCCCAAAAAATATAAAAATCCCTAATATCCCTAAAAACCATAAAATCTTAAAACACAAAAAAACCCAAAAACCCTTAAAGACTATAAAAAACCCTAAAACCCCTAAAACCCCTAAAAACCCAAAAAACCCTAAAAACCGTAAAAACCCTCAAATCCCCCAAAACCCTAAAAGCCATAAAAATCCTAAAAAATTCTCTTATAATCCATAAAAACCTAAAAACAAAAATAAAATCTAAAAAACCCCAAATAAAACCTTAATAACCTAAAAATACATAATACCAATAAAATCCTAAAAATTCTAAACACCACTAAAAATCCCTGAATTCCCTAAAAAAAACACTAAAAACCAAAAAAATCCAAAAGAACCCTAAAAAATCCATAAAACATAAAAAACACTAAAAAAGCCAATGAAAACTTTAAAAACCTAAAACACATAAAACCCCAAAAATTCTAAAAAACATTAAAACCCATAAAAACCCAAAAGACACTAAAATTCCCCAAACTTATAAATACTAAAAAAAACCAAGAAAACCTCTAAAAATTCACAACACAAAAAACCCTTAAAACGTAAAAATTACTAAAAACTCTAAAATCCCTAAAACCCCCCAAAACACATCAAAATCCCAAAAAACCCTAAAAACCATAAAATAATTAAAGCCTTAAAAAATATAGGATACAAAAAAAACATAAAATCCCTCAATAAATCCTATGAAAACCCTTAAATTGTCAAAAAATTAAAAACCATAAAACCCCTAATTACCTTAAAATCCCAAAGAAATCCATAATATGCTTTAAAATGCCCTAAAAACTCTAAAAACATTTTTACCCCTAAAAACATTTAAAAATTCAAAAAAAATAAAACCCTAAAAACTAAAAATATCTTAATACCAACAAAATCCCTAAAAACAATAAAAATCCTAAAATATCTCAAGAAAATACATAAAAACCTAAAAACCACAAAAACCTAGAAGACCCCTATGAAAAACATAAAAACCTAAAAACACCTAAAACCCCCAAAAAAGATAACAAACGACAAAAACCCTAAGAACCCTAAAAACACTAAAATCCATAAAACCCCTCAAAACAATTTAAAACCATAAAATTCATAAAAATCCCGAAAAAATTTCTCATTACATAAAAAACCTGAAAAACCTGAAATAACCTATCAAAACCTCAAAAAACTAAAATCTCTTAATCCTAGAAAAACCTACAAATGATAAAATCCTTAAATCCAATAATACCAAAATACCCTCAAAATCCCTGAAAGTCATAAAACCCTATAAAAATACTAAAAAATACCTAGAAATCACTAAAAACGTAAGAACCCTAAAAACCCTAAGAAATCCTTACAATCCTAAAAGCACTTAAAACCCATAAAAACCTAAAAATGCTATAGATTTGAAAAAACCATATAAAATCCCTAAAAATCATAAAACCCCAAAAAAAATAAAATCTCTAAAAACCTTAAAAATCCATAAAACCATATAAACAATGAAAAATATAAAAACCCTTTAATCCCCTAAAAATGATATAAAAATGTAAAAATTTTAAAAACCCTAAAAACATCAAATAACCCCTAAAACCCAAAAAGCAATCAAAATTTTGAAAACATAAAATCCCTCAAAATCTCTAAATATACTAAATATTAAAAAACCTCAAAATTCCCTAAGAATCCATTAAAAGGTAAAAAACCCAAATAACCCTAAAACCCCTAAGATAACATAAAAAACCTAAAAAAATTAAACCCCAAAAAATATAAAAATTTCTAAAACCTTAAAAAACCTTGAATACCCTAATAAACCTACAAACCCTAAAAATTCATAAATACCCTAAACATAAAAAAATCCAAAAAATCCCTAAAAATGTAAAAAACCCCAAAACCCTAAATAAACCTAAGAAAACCTTTAAAACCTAAAAATGGTTAAAACCCCAAAAGACCTAAAAAAATGTAAAAACACTTAAAATCCCATAAATCAAATATAAACCCCCAAAAACTGATAAGAACCATAGACCAATAAAAATTCCATAAAACCACCCAAAACCCACTAAAACACTAAAAAAAATTTAAACCCCTAAATGTGATAAAAACACTAAAAACCATAAATACCCTACAAGACTCGAAAAGTCCTAAAACACCAAAAATCAATAAAAAATCCAAAAACCCTCAAAATCCTTAAAAACCCTAAAAATCTTAAAAAATACCAAAAAATTTATAAAACCATAAAAACATAAAAAACCCTAAAAAACATTAAATACCTAAAAAAGCTTATAACCCATAAAAACCTAAATAACACAAAAAATCCTAAAACCCCTATAAGAACCTAAAAATATAATAAATACCAAGAAAACATAAATAACATAAAAGTCGAAAGAAGTCTATAAAAATACCTAAAAAGATTAAAAACCCTAAAACCCCTAAAACTTCTTAAGAAAATCTTAAAAACCTAAAATGAAATAAAATGCCAAAGATGTTTCAAATAACCCAAAAACCCCTAAAAACCATAAACACACCTAAAAGACTTTAAAACCACTAAAACACATAAAACCCACTAAAAACTAAAAATATACTTTAATCCCAAAAAAATTATATACCTCAAAAAACCATAACAGGCCTAAAAACTAAAAAAAACATTAAAAAATGTGCAAACGCAAAAAACCCCTCAAAAACCTGAAGACCTCCCAAAACAAAAAAAAAACATAATAATACTATAAAATATATAAGGATCCTTAAAAATGTAAAAACCCATAAAACCTTTAAAGTACAATGAAAACATAAAAACACATAAAACACCCCAAAAACCTAAAAATGTTTCAAACTCTATAATATCATAAAAACACTAAAAAACCCCAAAAAACTCAATATTCCTATAAACTATAAGAATCATAAAAATCTTAAGATATCCATAAAAATCCCAAAAAATATAAAAACCACAAAAACCATTAAAATCTCTAAGAATACCATAAAACCCATGAAACAATTAAAACCCCTAAAAAACCTAAAAATGAGAAAAACCAAAAAAACTAAAAATACTTTAAACCCCTAAAGCCCATAAATATCCCTAAAAACCATAAGAACCATAAAACCCATGAATTATTTTTTAAAACCACTAAAATTTATTAAAAAATTAGAACCCCTAATACTGTTTAGAAACTTTAAAAACAATTTAAAACCCAAAACAAATAAAAAAACCCAAAAACCCAAAAACCCCTAAACACCCCTAGAAACTATAAAAATCATAAAAAAATAAAAACCCTTAAGTCATAAAAAACCAAAAAAAACATGTGAAAACATAAGAAAACCATAAAATCCTAAAAACACTTAAAACCCCTAAAAACTAAAACACCCAAAAACCCCAAAAAACCATAAAAATAAAAAAACCAAAAAACACCTAAAAAACTAAAATCCAATTTAAATAATATCGATACCCTCGAAATACATAGAAACATAATACCCATAAAAACCCAAAAAACAAATAAACATAAAAAAAATTAAATCCACTAAAATCTATAAAAACACTAAAACCCCTAAAAAATAAAAAACTAAAAAATCCCAAAAATCCCAAAAAATAATAAAAATATCAAAAGGCTTTAATAATACCTATATAAATAAATGGACCAAAAAATTTGAAAACGCCTAAGGAAACCTAAAAACAAAAATACACTTAAAATCCCGAAAAACCTAAACAACTTAAAAAACACCAAAAATACAAACAAAACCCCCTAAAAATCTAAAAACACTTGGAAACCAAAAAACCCCAAAACCCCATAAAAACCTTAAAAATCCACTAAAAAATAAAAACCATTTAAACCCTTGCAAACATTAAAATACTCTAAAAAATTATAGAAACCCTAAAAAATGAAAAAAAAAATTCTAAAAACCATATAGATATTGTAAATCCCTTCAAACTCCATAAAAACCATAAAAAACCTTACAAATTATAAAAATTTCCAAAAATCCATAAAAATGTAAAAAATAAAAAATCTACAAAAAATCCTAAGAAAACCATAAATATCAAAAAACACTTAAAAACCCCTAAGAAATCATTTTAAACCTAAAACACATAAAACTCATAGAAACATAAAAAAATGATAAAACCCATAAAAACCCAAAAAACCATAAATCCCTAAAATACCTAAAACCACTAAAAAACATAAAAATAAAAAAAAATCCCTAAAAATCTATAAAAATGTAAAAACCACTAAAAACATGAAAACCCCCAAGAAAACGTTAAAAAACTAAAAACACATAAAACCCTAAAAACCCTAAAAACCATAAAACCAACTAAAAACCTTAAAAAACCAAAAAATCCATAAAAACCAAAAACCCCACAAGAAACACTAAAAACACTTTAGACCCCTAAACAAGTTAAAAACTATAATAATCATTAAAAACCCTAAAAAATCAAAAACAAATACCTATAGCCCCCAAAAAACCAAAAAAAAACCCTAAAACAGTAAAAAATCTAAAACCCTCATAATCTATAAAACCCCTACAAACCATAAAAATCATAAAAAATCCACAAAGGTTCCAAAAAAGGTAAAAATACCTTTAGACCTCGAGAAATTTAAAGCCTAAAAACACATAAACCCCCTAAAAACAAAAAAAATGCTAAAACATTAAAATAACATAAAACCAATAAAAACCCAAAAAAATGAAAATATGTTAAACCCATAAAACTATAAAATCCTAAAATATCTTAAAATCCACAAAAAAAGTTAAAAAATTATAAAAAACCAATAATACACTAGAAACAATAAAAACACTAAAAACCCAAAAAAACCTGAGAAAACATTAAAAACACGAAACCAAAAAAAACCTTTAAAACCACTGAAAAATCTAAATCCCCTTTAAAACCTTCTAAAAATACAAAAAAAACTCTAAAAAAAATCCTAAAAAGACTGTAAAATCCTAAATAACATAATACCCAAAAAACTAAGAAATGCTAAAATCCCTAAAACCCAACTAAAAACCCTAAAATAGTAAAAACCCTAAAAATCATTAAAACCCCTAAGAAACCAAAAAATTATAAAAAATCACAACAAAAATCTAAAAACATAAAAATCACTAAAAACACTGAAAATCCATAATAAAACATTGAAACCCTAAAAAAATATAAAACCCTTAAAATTCTAAAAATTATAAAAACACTAAACTACCCTAAAAGTCCCCAAAACACCTAAAATCAGAAAATCCATAAAAATACCAAAAAAATAGAAACCCTAAAACCCATAACAACTCTGAAACCCACTAAATACTAAAAACCCCTTTAACCAACTAAAATAATAAAAACATCTATAAACCATTAAAACCCAAAAATCTAAAAAACCCCTAAAAATATAAATAAACCATAAAACCCTGAAACGCCTAAAATTACTCAAAATCCTAAAAAACCAAAAACCCAATAAAAAACCTAAAAAAGATCTTACAATCCCTAAAAATATAAAAAACCCTAAAACCAAAAAAACCCAAAAAACCTTAAAAACAAAAATACACATAAAACCCCTAAAAACCCCAAAAACACTTACAACCCGAAAAACTCTAAAAACCCTAAAAACGTCATAATTAATAAATACTATAAAAATCCCTAAAATACCTAAAAACATTTAAAACCCTGAAATCCTGTAAAAAGACCATAAAATCCTAAAAACAATTAAAAATCTAAATATCATTAAAAAACCACTTAAAACCATAAAAATCCATAAAAATTATAAAAATACCTAAAAACCTTAAGAAACCAAAAAACCAAGAAAACCCTAAACCACTAAATATTCTAAAACCACTTCAAATACCTAAAAATATTAAAATAATCTCTAAAACACTAAAAACCCCAATAACACAAAAATTACCCTAAATACCCAAAAACCCAAGAAAACTCTAAAAACTGTAAAAATTGAAAAAATCCCTCATGATCCCTAAAAATCATTTAAATCAATAAAATCTTGAAAACGACCTCATAGTCCTAAAAACGTAAAAAACATAAAAAATGAAAATATAAGAAAATATTGAAAACATAAAAATAGTAAAAACTATTAAAAACATTAAAAATGTTAAAAACACTAAAACCCTTAAAAACACCAAAACCCCATAGAAACCGTAAAACCATTTAAAATCAATAAAACCCTTAAAAACCATAAAAACCCTAGAGAAACAATATATACTATAAAACCCCTTTAAACCCCTAAAAAGGTAAAAACACTAAAAAACCTCAAAACCCAAAATAATTCAAAATACCCTGAAACCCCAAAAAATCGTAAATACACCAAACAAATTGAAAACCCCTAGAAACCTAAAAATACTTAATCCCTAAAATACTATAAAAATCATAAAAACTCCTTAAAAGACCCCAAAATCCTAAAAACCCATGAAAACTATTATGAAACCTAAAAAACATAAAAATATTTAAAAAACTAAAACCCTAAAAAATTCTAAAACCCTAAGTAACTTTAAATCCCCCAAAATACCTAAAAACGCTTAATAATAAAAAATACTAAAAATGCTTAAAAACCCTAAATAAGTAAAGACCCTAAACCCCTGAAAAACCTAATAAAACCTTAATTTACTAAAAACACTTAAACCCCCTAAAACTCTAAAAAATGATAAACCCCTAAAAAGAACAAAAAACCCCCTAAAACCATAAACACAAAAAACCCCCACAAAACCCTAGAAACCCATAAAACCCCAAAATTCACAAAAATCAAAAAATCATTAATATGTTAAAAAACTAAAAAAATATTAAAAGTCCCAAAAAACTAAAAAAATTATAGAAATCTAAATATACAAAAAAACCTAAACCCCTCAAAATTCCTAAAACCCATAAATATCATAAAAATACTATAAATGCAGAAGAATATATAAGCATATAAAAACCACTAAATCCCTGAGAACCCATAAGAAAACATTATAAAACTTAAAACACTTAAAACCTATAAAACATTAAAAAATTTAAAAAAACCCCTTATAATTCCATAAACCCATAAAAACCCTCAAAACACT
The DNA here is from genome assembly GCA_963277665.1 of Viscum album. NCBI lineage: Eukaryota > Viridiplantae > Streptophyta > Magnoliopsida > Santalales > Viscaceae > Viscum > Viscum album. The sequence goes on from CAUJRU010000225.1 coordinate 377,885, forward strand.
CAAAATCCCTAAAACCCATAAAAATCCTAAAAAATCAATAAAAACATAAAAACCCATAAATCTCTAAAAAACACTAGGAAAACCTCAAAAACTTAAAAAACACATAAAACCCATAAGAATCCTAAAAACACTAAAAACTGTAAAAACCCTAAAGAATAACATAAAAACCCCTAAAGATAATAAAAAACCCCTAAAAACTATAAAACCCTTAAACCACTAAAAACTCTAAAACTCATTAAAACCCTTAGAATATTAAAAAACTTCCAAAAATATTAAAACTCTAAAAACTAGAAATGCACCTAAAAACCCCAAAAACCAAAAAAAATACTAAAATCACAAAAAACCCTCAAAATCCCAATAAACCCTAAAAACCCATAAAAATCCTAAAAACCCCAAAAAATCCCTGAAAAGATTAAAATAGTAAAATACCTAAAACCACTATGAAAACAATAAAACCCTAAAAAACACAAAAACATATAAAAATAGAAAAAAGCACTAAAACACCTAAAACCCATAAAACCCTAAAAACAATAAAAATCCCTAAAACCCTCGAAAAACTCTAACAACCCATAAAATTACACAAAAACTCTAAAAATCCTTTAAACCACTAAAAAGTATTAATAATTATAAAAAACCTTTAAAACCATAAATAAGTCAAAAAATCAATAGAACCCACAAAATAAAAAACCCTAAAAACACTAAAAACCCCCCAAAATCCCAACATCTTTAAAGATATTTAATTTCTTATAAAATTTCAAAAACCCCAAAAAACATAAAATCCCCTTAAAAACATGAAAAACCTTATGAAAACCTTAAAAAACCTAAAAACTCTTTAAAACCCCAAAATGATAAAAATGCTAAACCCCTCAAAATCCATAAAAATCCAAAAACTAAAAAATATCATTATTGTTTTTCTAAAAATCCCAAAAAATATAAAAATCCCTAAAATCCCTAAAAACCATAAAAACCTAAAACAAAAAAAACCCAAAAACCTTTAAAAACTATAAAAAACCCTAAAACCCCTAAAACCCCTAAAAACCCAAAAAACCCTAAACACCGTAAAAACCCTCAAATCCCCCAAAACCCTAAAAGCCATAAAAATCCCAAATAATTCTCTTATAATCCATAAAAACCAAAAAACAAAAATAAAATCTAAAAAACCCCAAATAAAACCTTAATAACCTAAAAATACATAATACCCATAAAATTCTAAAAATTCTTAACACCACTAAAAATCCCTGAATTCCCTAAAAAACACTAAAAACCAAAAAAATCCAAAAGAACCCTAAAAAATCCATAAAACATAAAAAACCCTAAAAAATCCAATGAAAACTTTAAAAACCTAAAACAAATAAAACCCCAAAAATTCTAAAAAACATTAAAACCCATAAAAACCCAAAAGACACTAAAATTCCCCAAACCTATAAAAACTAAAAAAACCAAGAAAACCCCTAAAAATTCACAACACAAAAAACCCTTAAAACGTAAAAATTACTAAAAACTCTAAAATCCCTAAAACCCCCCAAAACACATCAAAATCCCAAAAAACCCAAAAAACCATAAAATAATTAAAGCCTTAAAAAATATAGGATACAAAAAAAACCATAAAATCCCTCAATAAATCCTAAAAACCCTTAAATTGTCAAAAAATTAAAAACCATAAAACCCCAAATTACCTTAAAATCCCAAAGAAGTCCATAATATGCTTTAAAATGAACTAAAAACTCTAAAAACATTTTTACCCCTAAAAACATTTAAAAAATAAAAAAAAATAAAACCCTAAAAACTAAAAATATCTTAATACCATCAAAATCCCTAAAAACAATAAAAATCCTAAAATATCTCAAGAAAATACATAAAAACCTAAAAACCACAAAAACCCAGAAGACCCCTAAGAAAACCATAAAAACCTAAAAACACCTAAAATCCCCAAAAAAGATAACAAACAAAAAAAACCCTAAGAACCCTAAAAACACTAGAATCCATAAAACCCCTCAAAACAATTTAAAACCATAAAATTCATAAAAATCCCGAAAAAATTTCTCAAAACATAAAAAACCTGAAAAACCTGAAATAACCTATCAAAACCTCAAAAAACTAAAATCTCTTAAACCTAGAAAAACCTACAAATGATAAAATCCTTAAATCCAATAATACCAAAATACCCTCAAAATCCCTGAAAGTCATAAAACCCCATAAAAATACTAAAAAATACCTAGAAATCACTAAAAACGTAAGAACCCTAAAAACCCTAATAAATCCTTACAATCCTAAAAGCACTTAAAACCCATAAAAACCTAAAAATGCTATAGATTTTAAAAAACCATAGAAAATCCCTAAAAATCATAAAACCCCAAAAAAAATAAAATCTCTAAAAACCTTAAAAATCCATAAAACCAAATAAACAATGAAAAATATAAAAACCCTTTAATCCCCTAAAAACGATATAAAAATGTAAAAATTTTAAAAACCCTAAAATCCTCAAATAAACCCTAAAACCCAAAAAGCAATCAAAATTTTGAAAACATAAAATCCCTCAAAATTTCTAAATATACTAAATATTAAAAAACCTCAACTTTCCCTAAGAATCCATTAAAAGGTAAAAAACCCAAATAACCCTAAAACCCCTAAGATAACATAAAAAACCTAAAAAAACCCCAAAAAATATAAAAATGTCTAAGACCTTAAAAAACCTTGAATACCCTAATAAACCTACAAACCCTAAAAATCCATAAATACCATAAACATAAAAAAATCCAAAAAATCCCTAAAAATGTAAAAAACCCCAAAACCCTAAATAAACCTAAGAAAACCTTTAAAACATAAAAATGGTTAAAACCCCAAAATACCTAAAAAATGTAAAAACACTTAAAACCCCATAAATCAAATATAAACCCCCAAAAACTGATAAGAACCATAGACCAATAACAATTCCATAAAACCACCCAAAACCCACTAAAACACTAAAAACTTTTTAAACCCCTAAATGTGATAAAAACACTAAAAACCATAAATACCCTACAAGACTTGAAAAGTACTAAAACACCTAAAATCAATAAAAAATCCAAAACCCTCAAAATCCTTAAAAACCCTAAAAATCTTAAAAAATACCAAAAAATTTATAAAACCATAAAAACATAAAAAACCCTAAAAAACATTAAATACCTAAAAAATATTATAACCCATAAAAACCTAAAAAACACAAAAAATCCTAAAACCCCTATAAGCCCCTAAAAATATAATAAATACCAAGAAAACATAAATAACATAAAAGTCATAAGAAGTCTATAAAAATACCTAAAAAGATTAAAAACCCTAAAACCCCTAAAACATCATAAGAAAATCATAAAAACCTAAAAAGAAATAAAATTCCAAAGATGTTTCAAATAACCCAAAAACCCCTAAAAACCATAAACACACCTAAAAGACTTTAAAACCACTAAAACACATAAAACCCACTAAAAACTAAAAATATACTTTAATCCCAAAAAATTATATACCTCAAAAAACCATAACAGGCCTAAAAACTAAAAAAAACATTAAAAAATGTGCAAACGCAAAAAACCCTTCAAAAACCTGAAAACCTCCCAAAACAAATAAAAACATAAAAATATTATAAAATATATAAGAATCCCTAAAAATGTAAAAACCCAAAAAACCTTTAAAGTACAATGAAAACATAAAAACACATAAAACACCCCAAAAACCTAAAAATGTTTCAAACTCTATAATATCATAAAAACACTAAAAAACCCCAAAAAACTCAATATTCCTATAAACTATAAGAACCATAAAAATCATAAGATATCCATAAAAATCCCAAAAAATATAAAAACCACAAAAACCATTAAAACCTCTAAGAATACCATAAAACCCTTGAAACACTTAAAACCACTAAAAAACCTAAAAAAGAGAAAAACCAAAAAAAACTAAAAATACTCTAAACCCTTAAAGCCCATAAATATACCTAAAAACCATAAGAACTATAAAACCCATGAAATGTTTTTAAAACCACTAAAATTTATTAAAAAATTAGAACCCTAATACTGTTTAGAAACTTTAAAAACCATTTAAAACCCAAAAAAAATAATAAAAAACCTAAAAACCCTTAAACCCCTAAAAACCCCTAGAAACCATAAAAATCATAAAAAAATAAAAACCCTTAAGTCATAAAAAACCCAAAAAAAACATGTGAAAACATAAGAAAACCATAAAATCCTAAAAACACTTAAAACCCCTAAAAAATAAAACACCCAAAAACCCCTAAAAACCCTAAAAATGAAAAAAACCAAAAAACACCTAAAAAAACTAAAATCCAATTTAAATAATATCAATACCCTCGAAATACATAGAAACATAATACCCATAAAAACCCAAAAAACAAATAAACATAAAAAAATTAAATCCACTAAAATCCATAAAAACACTAAAACCCCTAAAACATAAAAAACTAAAAAATCCCAAAAATCCCTAAAAATAATAAAAATTTCAAAAGGCTTTAATAATACCTATATAAATAAATGGACCAAAAAATTTGAAAACGCCTAAGGAAACCTAAAAAAAAATACACTTAAAATCCCGAAAAACCTAAACAACTTAAAAAACACCAAAAATACAAACAAAACCCCCTAAAAATCTAAAAACACCTGGAAACCAAAAAACCCCAAAACCCCATAAAAACCTTAAAAATCCACTAAAAAATAAAAACCATTTAAACCCTTGCAAACATTAAAATACTCTAAAAAATTATAGAAACCCTAAAAAATCAAAAAAAAACCATATAAAAATTGTAAATCCCTTCAAACTCCATAAAAACCATAAAAAACCATACAAATTATAAAAAATTCCAAAAATCCATAAAAATGTAAAAAATAAAAATTCTACAAAAAATCCTAAGAAAACCATAAATATCAAAAAACACTTAAAACCCCTAAGAAATCATTTTAAACCTAAAACACATAAAACTCATAGAAACATAAAAAATTGCTAAAACCCATAAAAACCCAAAAAACCATAAATCCCTAAAATAACTAAAACCACTAAAAAACATAAAAATCATAAAAAATCCCTAAAAATCTATAAAAATGTAAAAACCACTAAAAACATGAAAACCCCCAAGAAAACGTTAAAAAACTAAAAACACATAAAACCCTAAAAAAACCGTAAAAACCATAAAACCAACTAAAAACCTTAAAAAACCAAAAAATCCATAAAAACCAAAAACCCCACAAGAAACACTAAAAACACTTTAGACCCCTAAACATGTTAAAAACTATAATAATCATTAAAAACCCTAAAAAAATCAAAAACAAATACCTATATCCCCCAAAAAACCAAAAAAAACCCTAAAACAATAAAAAATCTAAAACCCTCATAATCTATAAAACCCCTACAAACCATAAAAATCATAAAAAATCCCCAAAGGTTCCAAAAAACGTAAAAATACCTTTAGACCCCGAGAAATTTAAAGCCTAAAAACACATAAACCCCCTAAAAACAAAAAAAATGCTAAAACATTAAAATAACATAAAACCACTAAAAACCCATAAAAATGAAAATATCTTAAACCCATAAAACTATAAAATCCTAAAATATCTTAAAATCCATAAAAAAGTAAAAAAATTCTAAAAAACCAATAATACACTAGAAACAATAAAAACACTAAAAACCCAAAAAACCTGAGAAAACATTAAAAACACGAAACCAAAAAAACCTTTAAAACCACTGAAAAATCTAAATCCCCTTTAAAACCTTCTAAAAATACATAAAAAACAAAAAAAACTCTAAAAAAAATCCTAAAAAGACTGTAAAATCCTAAATAACATAATACCCAAAAAACTAAGAAATGCAAAAATCCCTAAAACCCAACTAAAAACACTAAAATAGTAAAAACCCTAAAAATCATTAAAACCCCTAAGAAACCAAAAAATTATAAAAAATCCCAACAAAAATCTAAAAACATAAAAATCACTAAAAACACTGAAAATCCCTAATAAAACATTGAAAACCTAAAAACATATAAAACCCATAAAATTCTAAAAATTATAAAAACACTAAACTACCCTAAAAGTCCCCAAAACACCTAAAATCAGAAAATCCATAAAAATACCAAAAAAATAGAAACCCTAAAACCCATAACAACTCTGAAACCCAGTAAATACTAAAAACCCCTTTAACCCACTAAAATAATAAAAACATCTATAAACCATTAAAACCCAAAAATCTCAAAAACCCCTAAAAATATAAATAAACCAAAAAACCCTAAAACGCCTAAAATTACTCAATATCCTAAAAAACCAAAAACCCAATAAAAAACCTAAAAAAGATCTTACAATCCCTAAAAATATAAAAAACCCTAAAACCAAAAAAACCCAAAAAACCTTAAAAATAAAAATACACATAAAACCCCTAAAAACCCCAAAAACACTTAAAACCCGAAAAACTCTAAAAACCCAAAAAAAATTCATAATTAATAAATACTATAAAAATCCCTAAAATACATAAAAACATTTAAAACCCGGAAATCCTGTAAAAATACAATAAAATCCTAAAAACAATTAAAAACCTAAATATCATTAAAAAACCCTTAAAACCATAAAAATCCATAAAAATTATAAAAATACATAAAAACCTTAAGAAACCAAAAAACCAAGAAAAACCTAAACCACTAAATATTATAAAACCACTTCAAATACCTAAAAATATTAAAATAATCTCTAAAAACACTAAAAACCCCAATAACACAAAAATTACCCTAAATACCCAAAAACCCATGAAAACTCTAAAAACTGTAAAAATTGAAAAAATCCCTCATGATCCCTAAAAATCATTTAAATCAATAAAATCCTGAAAACGAACTCATAGTCCTAAAAACGTAAAAAACATAAAAAATGAAAATATAAGAAAATATTGAAAACATAAAAATGGTAAAAACTATTAGAAACATTAAAAATGTTAAAAACACTAAAAACCTTACAAACACCAAAACCCCATAGAAACCGTAAAACCATTTAAAATCATTATTACCCTTAAAAACCATAAAAACCCTAGAGAAACAATATATACTATAAAACCCCTTTAAACCCCTAAAAAGTTAAAAACACTAAAAAACCTCAAAATCCAAAATAATTCAAAATACCCTGAAACCCCAAAAAACCGTAAATACACCAAAAAAATTGAAAACCCCTAAGAAACCTAAAAATCCTTAATCCCTAAAATACTATAAAAATCATAAAAACTCCTTAAAAGACCCCAAAATCATAAAAACCCATGAAAACTATTAAGAAACCTAAAAAAAATAAAAATATTTAAAAACTAAAACCCTAAAAAATTCTAAAACCCTAAGTAACTTTAAATCCCTCAAAATACCTAAAACCCTTAATAATAAAAAATACTAAAAATGCTTAAAAACCCTAAATAAGTAAAGACCCTATACCCCTGAAAAACCTAATAAAACCTTAAATTACTAAAAACAATTAAAACCCCTAAAACTCTAAAAAATGATAAATCCCTAAAAAGAACAAAAAACCACCTAAAACCATAAACACAAAAAACCCCCACAAAACCCTAGAAACCCCTAAAACCCCAAAATTCACAAAAATCTAAAAATCATTAATATGTTAAAAAACTAAAAAAATATTAAAAGTCCCAAAAAACTAAAAAAAATATAGAAATCTAAATATACAAAAAAACCTAAACCCCTCAAAATGCCTAAAACCCCTAAATATCATAAAAATACTAAAAATGCTGAAGAATATATAAGCATGTAAAAACCACTAAATCCCTGAGAACCCATAAGAAAACATTATAAAACATAAAACACTTAAAACCTATAAAACATTAAAAAATTTAAAAAAACCCCTTATAATTCCTTAAACCCATAAAAACCCTCAAAACACTCAAAATCCCTAAAACCCATAAAAAACCTAAAAAATCCTAAAAAATCAATAAAAACATAAAAACCCATAAATCTCTAAAAAACACTAGGAAAAACTCAAAAACTTAAAAAACACATAAAACCCATAAAAATCCTAAAAACTCTAAAAACTGTAAAAACCCTAAAGAATAACATAAAAACCCCTAAAGATAATAAAAACCCCTTAAAACTATAAAACCATTAAACCACTAAAAACTCTAAAACTCATTAAAACCCATAGAATATTAAAAAACTTCAAAAAATATTAAAACTCTAGAAACTAGAAATGCACCTAAAAACCCCAAAAACCAAAAAAATACTAATTTCACAAAAAACCCTTAAAATCCCAATAAACCCTAAAAACCCATAAAAATCCTAAAAACCCCAAAAAATCCCTGAAAAGATTAAAATAGTAAAATACCTAAAAACCACTATGAAAACAATAAAACCCTAAAAACACAAAAACATATAAAAATAGAAAAAAGCACTAAAACACCTAAACCCCATAAAACCCTAAAAACAATAAAAATCCCTAAAACCCTCGAAAAACTCTAACAACCCATAAAATTACACAAAAACTCTAAAAATCCTTTAAACCTCTAAAAAGTATTAATAATTATAAAAAACCTTTAAAACCATAAAAAAGTCAAAAAATCAATAGAACCCACAAAATAAAAAACCCTAAAAACACTAAAAAACCCCCAAAATCCCAACATCTTTAAAGAAATTTAATTTCTTATAAAATTTCAAAAAACCCAAAAAACATAAAATCCCCTAAAAACATGAAAAACCTTATGAAAACCTTAAAAACCTAAAACACATAAAACCCCAAAAATTCTAAAAAACATTAAAACCCATAAAAACCCAAAAGACACTAAAATTCCCCAAACCTATAAAAACTAAAAAACCAAGAAAACCTCTAAAAATTCACACCACAAAAAACCCTTAAAACGTAAAAATTAATAAAAACTCTAAAATCCCTAAAACCCCCCAAAACACATCAAAATCCCAAAAAACCCTAAAAACCATAAAATAATTAAATCCTTAAAAAATATAGGATACAAAAAAAAAGATAAAATCCCTCAATAAATCCTAAGAAAACCCACAAATTGTAAAAAAAAATTAAAAACCATAAAACCCATAATTACCTTAAAATCCCAAAAAAAAACCAATAATATGCTTGAAAATGCACTAAAAACTCTAAAAACATTTTTACCCCTAAAAACATTTAAAAAATCAAAAAAAAAATAAAACCCTAAAAACTAAAAAAAATTTAATACCATCAAAATCCCTAAAAACTATAAAAATCCTAAAATATCTCAAGAAAATACATAAAAACCTAAAAACCACAAAAACCCAGAAGACCCCTAAGAAAACCATAAAAACATAAAAACAACTAAAACCCCCAAAAAAGATAACAAACAACAAAAACCCTAAGAACCCTAAAAACACTAAAAACCATAAAACCCCTCAAAACAATTTAAAACCATAAAATTCATAAAAATCCCGAAAAAATTTCTCAATACATAAAAAACCTGAAAAACCTGAAATAACCTATCAAAGCCTCAAAAAACTAAAATCTCTTAAACCTAGAAAAACCTACAAATGATAAAATCCTTAAATCCAATAATACCAAAATACCCTCAAAATCCCTGAAAGTCATAAAACCCCATAAAAATACTAAAAAATTCCTAGAAATCACTAAAAATGTAAGAACCCTAAAAACCCTAAGAAATCCTTACAAACCTAAAAGAACTTAAAACCCATAAAAACCTAAAAATGCTATAGATTTTAAAAAACCATATAAAATCCCTAAAAATCATAAAACCCCAAAAAAAATCTCTAAAAACCTTAAAAATCCATAACACCAAATAAACAATGAAAAATATAAAAACCCTTTAATCCCCTAAAAACGATATAAAAATCTAAAAATTTTAAAAACCCTAATAACCTCAAATAACCCCTAAAACCCAAAAAGCAATCAAAATTTTGAAAACATAAAATCCCTCAAAATCTCTAAATATACTAAATATTAAAAAACCTCAAAATTCCCTAAGAATCCATTAAAAGGTAAAAAACCCAAAAAACCCTAAAACCCCTAGGAAAACATAAAAAACCTAAAAAAATTAAACCCCAAAAAATATAAAAATTTCTAAAACCTTAAAAAACATTGAATACCCTTATAAACCTACAAACCCTAAAAATCCATAAATACCCTAAACATAAAAAAATCCAAAAAATCCCTAAAAATGTAAAAAACCCCAAAACCCTAAATAAACCTAAGAAAACCTTTAAAACCTAAAAATCGTTAAAACCCCAAAAGACCTAAAAAATGTAAAAACACTTAAAACCCCATAAATCAAATATAAACCCCCAAAAACTGATAAGAACCATAGACCAATAACAATTCCATAAAACCACCCTAAACCCACTAAAACACTAAAAAAATTTTAAACCCCTAAATGTCATAAAAACACTAAAAACCATAAATACCCTACAAGACTCGAAAAGTCCTAAAACACCAAAAATCAATAAAAAATCCAAAAACCCTCAAAATCCTTAAAAACCCTAAAAATCTTAAAAAATACCATTAAATATTATAAAACCATAAAAACATAAAAAACCCTAAAAACATTAAATACCTAAAAAATCTTATAACCCATAAAATCCTAAAAACACAAAAAATCCTAAAACCCCTATAAGACCCTAAAAATATATTAAATACCAAGAAAACATAAATAACATAAAAGTCATAAGAAGTCTATAAAAATACCTAAAAAGATTAAAAACCCTAAAACCCCTAAAACTTCTTAAGAAAATCTTAAAAACCTAAAAATAAATAAAATGCCAAAGATGTTTCAAATAACCCAAAAACCCCTAAAAACCATAAACACACCTAAAAGACATTAAAACCACTAAAACACATAAAACCCACTAAAAACTAAAAATATACTTTAATCCCAAAAAATTATATACCTCAAAAAACCATAACAGGCCTAAAAACTAAAAAAAACATTAAAAAATGTGCAAACGCAAAAAACCCTTCAAAAACCTGAAGACCTCCCAAAACAAATAAAAACATAAAAATATTATAAAATATATAATAATCCATTAAAATGTAATAACCCAAAAAACCTTTAAAGTACAATGAAAACATAAAATCACATAAAACACCCCAAAAACCTAAAAATGCTTCAAACTCTATAATATCATAAAAACACTAAAAAACCCCAAAAAACTCAATATTCCTATAAACTATAAGAACCATAAAAATCTTAAGATAGCCATAAAAATCCCAAAAAATATAAAAGCCAAAAAAATCATTAAAATCTCTAGGAATACCATAAAACCCTTGAAACACTTAAAACCACTAAAAAACCTAAAAAAGAGAAAAACCAAAAAAACTAAAAATACTCTAATCCCCTAAAGCCCATAAATATCCCTAAAAACCATAAGAACCATAAAACCCATGAAATGTATTTAAAACCACTAAAATTTATTAAAAAATTAGAAACCTAATACTGTTTAGAAACATTAAAAACCATTTAAAACCCAAAAAAAAATAAAAAAAAAACCTAAAAACCCTTAAACCTCTCAAAATCCCTAGAAACCATAAAAATCATAAAAAAATAAAAACCCTTAAGTCATAAAAAACCAAAAAAAACATGTGAAAACATAAGAAAACTATAAAATCCTAAAAGCACTTAAAACCACTAAAAACTAAAACACCCAAAAACCCCTAAAAACTCTAAAAATGAAAAAAACCAAAAAACACCTAAAAAAACTAAAATCCCATTTAAATAATATCAATACCCTCGAAATACATAGAAACATAATACCCATAAAAACCCAAAAAACAAATTAACATAAAAAAAATTAAATCCACTAAAATCCATAAAAACACTAAAACCCCTAAAACATAAAAAACTAAAAAATCCCAAAAATCCCTAAAAATAATAAAAATTTCAAAAGGCTTTAATAATACCTATATAAAATAATGGACCATAAAATTTGAAAACGCCTAAGGAAACCTAAAAACCAAAATACAGTTAAAATCCCTAAAAACCAAAACAACTTAAAAAACACCAAAAATACAAACAAAACCCCCTAAAAATCTAAAAACACCTGGAAACCAAAAAACCTCAAAACCCCATACAAACCTTAAAAATCCACTAAGAAAAAACCATTTAAACCCTTGCAAACATTAAAATACTCTAAAAAATTATTGAAACCCTAAAAAATCAAAAAAAAACTCTAAAAACCATATAAAAATTGTAAATCCCTTCAAACTCCATAAAAACCAAAAAAATCCTTACAAATTATAAAAAATTCCGAAAATAAATAAAAATGTAAAAAATAAAAAATCTACAAAAAATCCTAAGAAAACCATAAATATCAAAAAACACTTAAAAACCGTAAAAAACATAAATGCACTAAAAACCTTAGAAAACCCTAAAACCTTCAAAATCCCTAAAAACCAAAAAAACCATAAAATTTTTGATAAAATCCCTAAAAATATTGAAAAATGTAAAAACACGATGAAATATTGAAAAAACATATGAAAACATTAATAACCTAAAAACACTTAAAACCAATAAAATACCTAAAAATAATAAAAAACTCTAAAAAATCCTAAAACCCAAAAATTCCAAAAAACACTAAAAATCAATAAAAAATATAAAATCACTTCTAACCACTAACAATACTAAATAAGTATAAAAAACATTACAAACTAAAGAAAACACAAAAAACCCAAAAAAACTACAAGAACCATAAATCCTTCTTAACCCAAAAGAACTCAAATTTCTTAAAAATCCTAAAAACTATAAGAAACTTATAAGGCCCAAAAAATACTTAAAAACATAAAAAACCCTAAAAACCTTGAAATCCCAAAGAATACCTTAAAAACAAAAAACATATAAAACCCCAAAAACCCAAAAATGTGAAAAACACTAAAAAAATTCATAATACCCTCGAAATGTTGAAAAACCCTAAAAATAATAAAAAACCCAAAAACCAATAAAACTCTAAAACCCTTTAAAATCCTAAAAACAGTAAAAAAACTAAAAACCATAAAATCTCAAAAAAACCAAAAAACCAATAAAAATTATATAAAATCCCTAAAAACCCTAAAAACGTAAAAACCCTAAAAACCTTATTAACCCAATATAAAACCATAAAAACTATAAAAAAACTTCCAAAAACCCTAAAAACCATAAAATACCTAAATCACATCAAAACCCATAAAAACATCAAAAACCTGAAATCCCCTAAAAATCATTGAAAACTATGAAAACCTTTTAAACCCCTAAAAACGTTAAAAACTAAAAAAACCTGTAAACCATTAAAAAACTCAAAAAACCCTAAAAACCAAAAAAACCCTAAAAACCAAAGAAAAATACCTAAAATCACAAAAAAAACATAAAAATTATAAAAAATCCTTAAGATCCCTAAATATGTCAAAAATCATAAAAACATAGAAATCCCATAAGAAAACCTTAAAAACCCAAAATCACATAAAACCCCTAAAAGATGCTAAAAATCCAAAAATCTCGAAAGACCCTAAATAACCCTAAATACCCTCAAAATCCCTAAAAATGTAAAATCATATGAGAATCCTAAAAAACCCAAAACAAGTCAAAAAAATTCTAAAAACCCTTAAAAACCCTTACAAACCTTTAAAAACTAATTACATATAAAACCCCAAAAAATTGAAAACTCTAAAAACAGCCTAAAAATTAACAAACAAGAAAACCAAAAAAACATTAACAACCCAAAAAAACCAAAAAACCCAAAACAAAACCCCTATAAAACCACAAAACCCCCTCAGAATCTCTAAGAACACTAAAATTCCCTAAAACTAAATAAAACACTAAAAAACCCAAAAAAACATAAAAAAAATAAAACTATAAAGACATAGAACCCATAAAAATCCTGATAACCATAATAAAACCTTAAAAAACTAAAACAATTAAGACAGCTAAAAGCCTAAAAATGCTGAAAAACCTTAAATCCCTAAAAAAATTAAAAACTCTAAAACCATCAAAATTACAAGAAACTATAAAAAATTCTAAAAAAATGAAAATAATCCCTATAATACCAAAAAATGTAAAAACAACTAAAATTCCTAAAAACATTAAGGAATCCCTTTAAACAATAAAACACTAAATTACCTGAAAATACCATTTTTTTAAAAAAAAACCTAAAACCCCTAAAAATACATTTAAACCTTTAAATACCCTCAAACACCAGAAAACCATTAAAAACCTACAAACCAATAAAAATCATAGAAAACCACTAAAAACTATAATAACCATTTAAACTGTTGAAAATGATAAAAAAACTCTAAAAACCAAATAACTAGTAAGAAACTCAAAAAAATCACAAAAATAACAAAAACTCTCAAAATAGCTAAATACCATAAATATCCAGAAAAATACCTTAAAATCCCTAAAAACATTAAAAACCCTAAAAACCTTTAAATCCCCTAGAAAAAGATAAAAAAATAAAAAACATAAAACCCTTAAAAACACAAAAAATACTAATAACCTATGAAAACATAAAACCATAAAAATCCAAAAACAAAATGTTACCCCCCCCCCCCAAAACCCCCATAAAAATACTAAAACCCAACTAAAACTATATAAAATATTTAAACCAATAAAAAACTTAAAAAAATATAAAAACCAAAAAGAACTCACAAAAACCCTAAATGCTTAAAAACCCCATTAAACAATAAAAGCCTAAAAACCCTTAAAATCCCTAAAACCCTAAAAACTATAAAAATCCATAAAATAATCTCTAAATATTTATAAAAACATTGAAAACCCATATGAAAATCTTAAAAACCTACTAAAACATTAATCCCCTAAAACATAAGAAATGAAAAAAACCCAAAAACCCAAAAACCCCTAAAACAATAAAAATCCCTGATAAACCTAAATACCATAAAAATCATAAGAAATACCCAAAATACCTAAAAAAATAAAACCCCCTACAACCCTAAAATCCACTATAAAACTATAAAACCCTAAAAACAATTAAAATGCTTTAAAAACCTTAAATAATCTAAAACCCCTAAAAATTTTAAAAAGACCCTAGAACCCCTAAAAATGAAAAAAAACACTACAAAACCTAAAACCTTTAAAAAGCAACAGAATCCCTAAAACGCACTAAATACTCTTCAAACCATTTAAACCCCTAAAAATGATTAAAAATACATCAAATATTTAAAACCCTAAAAACTCAAAAAACACAAAAAACCTAAAAACATATTTGACCCCTAAAACCCCTCAAAATAACTAAAAACCCAAAAACCCAATAAAAATATTAAAAATATAAAAAAAACCTAGAAGACAATAAAAATCCAAACGAAAACCATGATAACCATAAACACTAAAAAACACCTAAAACCAATAAAAATAAGAAAGAAGCTGAAAACACTAAATAAGCCACCCCCCAAAAACAATTCCCAAAACCCCCCAAAAAATTCCATAGAAACCGTAGAAAATAATAAAAATCCTAAAAATGTCTGAAAATATAAAAAAACCTATAAATATAAAAACACTTTGAAACCCTTAAATATACTAAAATCACTTTAAACCCCTAAAAATGTTAAAAACCCCTAAAAACATTACAAAGACCCAAAAAACCAAAAAACTCAAGAAACACACAAAAAACTCTAAAAATACATTAAACGACTAAAAAAGATAAAAACTATAAAAAACCATAAATCCCTAAAAAATCAATATAAACCTAAAACCCAATAAATCCAAAAAATCCCTAAGAACCCCTAAAACCCATAAAATCCATAGAAACTGTAAAACACCACAAATATACCTAAGTCGTAAAAACTGTAAAAACCTAGAAAAACCATAAGAAAACCTTTAAACCCCTAAAAATGATAAAAACCATAAAACCCAAAACAACCCTAGAATCCCTAAAAATACCTAAAACCCTTAAAAACAAAAAAAATTCAAAAAATTCATAAAAATTATTTAAAATGTAATAAACCATAAAAACTAAGAAAACCCCAAGTAAAACCTTAAAAACTAAAAACACAAAAAACCCTTTAAAGGGATAAAACCCCTAAAAACCCTAAAAATCATAAAACCTAAAAATTACAAAAAAACCATAAAACAAATTTTTTTAAAATAATAAAAATTAATAAAACCCCTAAAACCCCAATAAAAAAATAAAACCCCTTTAAACACCAAAAAATGATAACAAAAACTAAAAAACCTTAAAACTGCTAAAAATTTTAAAAAACATTAAAAACCTAATAAAACTATATAAAAGACTAAAAACACAAAAGTCCTTAAAAACAAAAAAATCCATAAAAACACTAAAAACCTTATGAATCCTAAATAATCCCTAAAAATCTAAAAAAAGTTTAAAACTGTGAAAACCCCTTAGAAAGAATTAAAACCTAAAAACACTTTAAACCCCTAAAAATATATAAAGCGTGAAAACCACAAAAAAGAACACTAAAATACTTAAAAACCCTAAAATCACACCAAATACCTAAAAACCATAATATTCATAAAAATCCCAAAAATCCATAAAAACATAAATATCCCTAAAACAACTGAAAAATCTAAGAATCCCATAAAAACCTATAAACACTTTAAACCCCTAAAATTCTAAAAATTCTAAAAACACTAAAAAAACTCTAAAATAGACCCAAAAACCCCTGAAACTCAAAATAAAAAACCCTAAAAAACATAACAACAAAAAAAACCATAAAAACCCAACCCCCACCTAAAAATACTAAAAATCCAATAAACCCCCAAAAACAATAAAAATCTCTAAAATACCTTTAAAACCGTAAAAACAAAAAAAACCTAAAAATTTCAATAAAAAATTAAAACCCTAAAACCACAAAAAAACTCCTAAAACCCAAAATTGTTAAAACCATTAAACCTCCATAAAAATACCATAAAATACCTAAGAATCCATAAAAATGTAAAAAAAATTTAAAACACCAAAAAGCCATTAAAAACCATAAAACCTAATAATACTTTAAACCCTAAAAACCTAAAAATGTTAAAATCCCAAAAAAATCCATATAGACACATAAAAACCATAAAATACTATAAAAACCCAAAAATCACTAAAAACATTAAAACACCATAAAACCCTAAAAACCCATAAGAATAACTAAAACCCAAAACAGTTAAAACCACTAAAAACCTTTTAAAAGACATAATGCCATTAAAAACCCTAAAAACTATCAAAATCTTTAAAAATCTGAAATAGCATAAATATTCTAAAAATCCATAAAAATATCTAAAAACATAAAAAACATAAAAAACCTTGAAAAATTATAAGAAAACCCTTAAAACCTGACAAAATATAAAACCACTAAAAACCAAAAAAGAATGATAAAACCCAAAAAAGACCGTAAAACACTTAAAACAACCAAAATAATAAAACTCCCTAAAAACCATAAAATATGAAAAATTATACCTGCCCTAAAATCCCTAAAAACACCTAAAACCTTTAAAACACCTCAAAATCCATAAAAACCCTATATACCATAAAAATCATAAAAGGCCCTAAATCCATAAAACATAAAAAACCCTAAAACCTATGTAATATCCTAATAAACCCCTTAAAACCAAAAACACTTGAAACCACTAAAAACCCAAAAACACCAATAACCCTAAAACTCCATAAAAACCCTATACACTTGAGGGACCAAGCCTTCTGCTTTTCCCCATGCCTTCTTTGCCTACTAAAAATCCATTAACCCCTACAAATGTTAAAAAATAAAAAATACCATAAAACCTTAAAAAACTAAAACTACCCCAACAACCCAAAAAACCCACAATAACACTAAAACCCTTAATAAACATTAAAAACCCTTCAAAATCTATAAAACCCTAAAATCCCATAAAATACTAAAAAGGCTTAAAATCTCTACAAATTTAAAAAACCCTAAAACCCAATAAATCTTTAGGAGAACATTAAAAACCTAAACACACTTAATACCCCTAAAACTTAAATTTTTTTAAAGAGTATATATGTCCTAAAACCCTATGAAATCCTTAAAAATGTAAAAACCCTAAAAACCCTAAGAAATCCTTAAAACCTAAAAGCACTTAAAACCCCTAAAAACCTAAAAATGCTATAGATTTTAAAAAACCATATAAAATCCCTAAAAATCATAAAACCCCAAAAAAATAAAATCTCTAAAAACCTTAAAAATCCATAAAACCAAATAAACAATGAAAAATATAAAAACCCTTTAATCCGCTAAAAACGATAAAAAAATCTAAAAAAATTTAAAACCCTAAAAACCTCAAAAAAACCCCTAAAACCCAAAAAGCAATCAAAATTTTGAAAACATAAAATCCCTCAAAATCTCTTAATATACTAAATATTAAAAAACCTCAAAATTTCCTAAGAATCCATTAAAAGGTAAAAACCCTAAAAACTCTAAGAACCCCTAAGAAAACATAAAAAACCTAAAAAAATTAAACACCAAAAAATATAAAAATTTCAAAAACCGTAAAAAACCTTGAATACCCTAATAAACCTATAAACCCTAAAAATCCTTAAATACCCTGAACATAAAAAAATTGAAAAAATCCCTAAAAATGTAAGAAACCCCAAAACGCTAAATAAACCTAAGAAAACCATTAAAACCCAAAAATGGTAAAAAAAACCCCAAAAGACCTAAAAAAATGTAAAAACACTTAAAACCCCATAAATCAAATATAAAACCCCAAAAACTGATAAGAACCATAGGCCAATAACAATTCCATAAAGCCACCCAAAACCCAATAAAACACTAAAAAAATTATAAACCCCTAAATGTGATAAAAACACTAAAAACCATAAATACCCTACAAGACTCGAAAATTCCTAAAACACCAAAAATCAATAAAAAATAAAAAAACCCTAAAAATCCATAAAAACCCTAAAAATCATAAAAAATACCAAAAAATTTATAAAACTATAAAAAAATAAAAAACCCTAAAAAACATTAAAAACCTAAAAAAGATTATAACCCATAAAAACCTAAAAAACACAAAAATTCCTAAAACCCCTATAAGACCCTAAAAATATAATTAATACCAAGAAAACATAAATAAAATAAAAATCATAATAAGTCTATAAAAATACCTAAAAAGATTAAAAACCCTAAAACCCCTAAAAATTCTTAAAAAAATCTTAAAAACCTAAAAAAGAAATAAAATGCCTAAGATGTTTCAAATAACACAGAAACCCCTAAAACCCATAAACACACCTAAAAGCCTTTAAAACCACTAAAACCCATAAAACGCACTAAAAAATATAAATATCCTTTAATACCAAAAAATTATATACCCCAATAAACCATAACAGGCCTAAAAACTAAAAAAAACATTAAAAAATGTGAAAACGCAAAACACCCATCAATAACCTGAAAACCTCCCAAAACAAATAAAAACATAAAAATATTATAAAATATATAATAATCCCTAAAAATGTAAAAACCCAAAAAACCTTGAATGTACAATGAAAACATAAAAACACATAAAACACCCCAAAAACCTAAAAATGATTCAAACTCTAAAATATCATAATAACACTAAAAAACCCCAAAAAACTCAATATTCCTATAAACTATAATAACCATAAAAATCCTAAGATTGCCTTAAAAATCCCATAAAATGTAAAAACCACAAAAACCATTAAAATCTCTAAGAATACCATAAAAACCTTGAAACACTTAAAACCACTAAAAAACCTAAAAAGGATAAAAACCAAAAAAAACTAAATATACTCTAAACCCCTAAAGCCCATAAATAACCTTAAAAACCATAAGAACCATAAAACCCATGAAATTTTATTAAAACCACTAAAATTTATTAAAAAATTAGAACCCTAGTACTATTTAGAAACTTTAAAAAGCATTTAAATCCCAAAAAAAAATCTAAAAACCCTAAAACCCCTCAAAATCCCTAGAAACCGTTAAAATCATAAAAATAATGAAAAACCCTTAAGTCATAAAAAACCAAAAAAAACTTGTGAAAACATAAGAAAACCATAAAATCCTAAAAACAATTAAAACCCCTAAAAACTAAAACACCCAAAAACCCCTAAAAACCCTAAAAATGAAAAAAATCAAAAAACACCTAAAAAACTAAAATCCCATTTAAATAGTATCAATACCCCAGAAATACATAGAAACATAATACCCATAAAAACCCAAAAATACAAATAAACATAAAAACAATTAAATCCACTAAAATCCATAAAAACAATAAAACCCCTAAAACATAAAGAACTAAAAAAAACCCAAAAATCCCTAAAAAGAATAAAAATTTCAAAAGGATTTAATAATACCTAAATAAATAAATGGACCAAAAAATTTGAAAACGCCTAAGGAAACCTTAGAAACCAAAATACACTTAAAACCCCTAAAAACCAAAACAACTTAAAAACACCAAAAATAAAAACAACACCCCCTAAAAATCTAAAAACACCTAGAAACCAAAAAAACCCCAAAACCCCATAAAAACCTTAAAAATCCACCTAAAAATAAAAACCATTTAAACCCTTGCAAACATTAAAATACTCTAAAAAATTGTAAAAACCCTAAAAACTCAAAAAAATACTCTAAAAACCATATAAAATTTGTAAATCCCTTCAAACTCCATAAAAACCATAAAAATCCTAACAAATTATAAAAAATTCCAAAAATCTATAAAAAAATAAAAAATAAAAAATCTATGAAAAATCCTAAGAAAACCATAAATATCAAAAAAACACTTAAAAACCTTTAAAACATATGAGCACTAAAAACCATAGAAAACCATAAAACCTTTAAAATCCCTAAAAACCAAAAAAACCATAAAATTTTGATAAAATCCCTATAAATATTGAAAAATGTAAAAACACCAAGAATTATTGAAAAAACCTATGAAAACATTAAAAACCTAAAAACACTTAAAACCACCAAAATACCTAAAAATAAAAAAAACTCTAAAAAATTCTAACACCCAAAAAATCCAAAAAACACTAAAAATCAATAAAAAATATAAAATCCCTTCAAACCACTAACAATACTAAATAATAATAAAAAACAAAAAAAACCATTACAAACTAATGAAAACAAAAAAACCCAAAAAAACTACAAGAACCATAAATCCTTCTTAACCCAAAATAAATCAAATTTCATAAAAATCCTAAAAACTATAAGAAACTAAAAAGGCCCTAAAAATACTTAAAAACATAAATACCCTAAAAACCTTGAAATCCCAAAGATTACCTTAAAAACCAAAAACACATAAAACCCCAAAAACCCAAAAATGTGAAAAACACTAAAAAATTCATAATACCCTCAAAATGTAGAAAAACCCTAAAAATAATAAAAAACCCAAAAACTAATAAAACTCTAAAACCCTTTAAAATCCTAAAAACAGTAAAAAAAACTAAATACCATAAAATCTCAAAAAAACCCAAAAACCCATAAAAATTATATGAAATCCCTAAAAACCCTAAAAACGTAAAAACCCTAAAAACCATGAAAACCCCATATAAAACCATAAAAACTAAAAAAACATCTGAAAACCCTAAAAACCATAAAATACCTAAAACACATCAAAACCCATAAAAACTTCAAAAACCTAAAATCCCCAAAAAATCATTGAAAACTATGAAAACCTTTTAAACCCCTAAAAAGGTTAAAAACTAAAAAAAACCTGTAAACCATTAAAAAACTCAAAAAACCCTAAAAACCACAAAATCCCTAAAAACCAAAAAAAATACCTAAAATCACAAAAAAACATAAAAATTATAAAAAATCCTTAAGATCCCTAAATAGGTCAAAAATCCTAAAAACATAGAAATCCCATAAGAAAACCTTAAAAACCCAAAATCACATAAAACCCCAAAAAGATGCTAAAAATCCAAAAATCTCAAAAGACCCTAAATAACCCTAAAACCCCTCAAAATCCCTAAAAATGTAAAATCCTATGAGAATCCTAAAAAACCCAAAACAAGTCAAAAAAACTAAAAACACTTAAAACCCTTACAGACCTTTAAAAACTAATTACATATAAAACCAAAAAAATTTTGAAAACTCTTAAAACAGCCTAAAAATTAACAAATAAGAAAACCAAAAAAACATTAACAACCCAAAAAAACCAAAAAACCCAAAAAAACCCCCTATAAAGCCACAAAAACCCCTCAAAATCTCTAAGAACCCTAAAATTCCCTAAAACTAAATAAAACACTAAAAAACCCAAAAAACATAAAAAAAAATAAAACTATAAAGATATAGATCCCATAAAAAACCTGATAACCATAATAAATCCTTAAAAACTAAAACAATTAAGACAACTAAAAGCCTAAAAATTATAAAAAACCTTAAAACCCTAAAAACATAAAAAACTTTAAAACCATCAAAATTACTAGAAACTACAAAAAATTATAAAAAAATGAAAAAAATCACTATAATACCGAAAAATGTAAAAACAACTAAAATCCCTCAAAACCTTAAGAAATCCTTTTAAACAATAAAACACTAAATTACCTAAAAATCCAATTTAAAAAAAAAACCTAAAACCCCTAAAAATACATTTAAACCTTTAAATACCCTCAAACCCCCAAAAACCATTAAAACCTAAAAAACAATAAAAATCATAGAAAACCACTAAAAACTATAATAACCATTTAAACTGTTGAAAATGTTAAAAAACTCTAAAAACCATAAAACCAGTAAGAAACTCAAAAAAATCACAAAAATAAAAAAAACTCTCAAAATAACTAAAAACCATAAATATTCAGAAAAGTAGCTTAAAATCCCTAAAAACATTAAAAACCCTAAATTCCATTAAATCCCCTATGAAAAAGATAAAAAATAAAAAAACATAAAACCCTTAAAACAGAAAAAATACTAATACCCTATGAAACCATAAAAACATAAAAATCCAAAAACAAAATGTAACCCCCCCCCCCAAAACCCCCATAAAAATACTAAAACCCAACTAAAACTATATAAAATATTAAAACCACTAAAAAATTAAAAAAAAATATAAAAACCATAAAGAACTCACCAAAACCCTAAATGCTTAAAAACCCCATAAAACAATAAAAGCCTAAAAACCCTTAAAATCCTTAGAACCCTAAAAACTATAAAAATTCATAAAATAATCTCTAAAAATATATAAAAACATTGAAAAACTATATGAAAATCTTAAAAACCTACAAAAACATTAATCCCCTAAAAACAAAAAAAAATGCTAAAAACCTGAAAACCAAAAAACCCCTAAAAACAATCAAAATCCCTGATAAACCTAAATACCATAAAAATCATAAAATATCCCCAAAAATACCTAAAAAAATGAAAACCCCTACAACCCTAAAATCCACTATAGAACAATAAAACCCTAAAAACAATTAAAATGCTTTAAAAACCTAAAATAATCTAAAACCCCTAAAATTTTTTAAAAAGACCCTAGAACCCCTGAAAATGAAAAAAACACTACAAAACCTAAAACCATTAAAAAGCAATAGAATCCCTAAAACGCACTAAAAACTCTTCAAACCATTTAAACCCCTAAAAATGATTAAAAATACATAAAAATCATTAAAACCCTAAAAACTCAAAAAACACAAAAACCCTAAATACAAATTTGACCCCTAAAACCCATAAAAATCCCTATAAACCCTAAAACCCAACAAAAATATTAAAAATATAAAAAAACCTATAAGACAATAAAAATCCAAATGAAAAACATGAAAACCATAAACACTAAAAAACACCTAAAACCAATAAAAATAAGAAAGAAGCTGAAAACCCTAAATGACCCCCCCCCAAAAAAACAATTCCCAAACCCCCCAAAAAAGTCCATAGAAACCGTAGAAAATAATAAAAATCCAAAAAATGTCTAAAAAGATAAAAAACCTATAAATATAAAAACACTTTGAGACCCTTAAATATACTAAAATCACTTTATACCTCTAAAAATGATAAAAACCCCTAAAAACATTACAAAGTACCAAAAAACCAAAAAACTCAAGAAACACACAAAAAACTCTAAAAACCCTTTAAATGACTAAAAAGGATAAAAACTATAAACAACCATAAATCCCAAAAAAATTAAAATAAACCTAAAACCCAAAAAATCCAAAAAAATCCCTAAGAACCCCTAAAACCCTTAAATTCCATAGAAACTATAAAACACCGCAAATATACCTAAGTTGTAAAAAACTGTAAAAACCTAGAAAAACCCTAAGAAAACCATTAAACCCCTAAATATGATAAAAACCTAAAAACCCAAAACAACCCTAGAATCCCTAAAAATACCTAAAACACTTAAAAACCATAAAAATTCTAAAATTTCCAAAAAAATTATTTATAATATAATAAACTATAAAAACTAAGAAAACCCCAAGTGAAACCTTAAAAACTAAAAACACAAAAAACCCTTTAAAATGATAAAACCCCTAAAAACCCTAAAAACCCTAAAACCTAAAAATTCCAGAAAAACCATAAAACAACAAAAAAAATTAAAAATACTAAAAAATAATAAAACCCCTAAAACCCCAATAAAAAAAATAAAAACCCTTTAAACCCCAAAAAATGATAACAAAAACTAAAAAACCTTAAAATGGCTAAAAATTTTAAAAACATTAATAACCCAATAAAACTATAAAGAAGACTAAAAACCCAAAAGTCCTTAAATACAAAAAAAATCCATAAAAACACCAAAAACCTTATGATTCCTAAAAAATCCCTAAAAATCTAAAAAAATGTTTAAAACTGTGAAAACCCCTTAGAAAACATTAAAACCTAAAAGCACTTTAAACCCCTAAAAATATATAAAGCGTGAAAACCAAAAAAAAGAACACTAAAACGCTAAAAACCCCTAAAATTACTCCAAATACCTAAAAACCATAATATTCATAAAAATCCCAAAAATCCATAAAAACATAAATATCCCTAAAACAACTGAAAAACCTAAGAATCTCAAAAAAACCTAAAAACACTTTAAACCCCTAAAAATCTAAAAATTCATAAAACACTAAAAAAACTCAAAAATAGACCCAAAAGCCCCTGAAACCCAAAATAAAAAACCCTAAAAACCATAAAAAAAACCATAAAAACCCAACCCCCCACCTAAAAACACTAAAAATCCAATAAATCCCCAAAAACATTAAAAATCTCTAAAATACCTTTAAAACCCTAAAAACACAAAAAAACCTAAAAATTTCAATAAAAAAATAAAACCCTAAACCCCCAAAAAACTCCTAAAACCCAAAATCTATAAAACCATTAAACCTCCATAAAAATACCATAAAATACCTAAGAATCCATAAAAATGTAAAAAAAAATTAAAACCCCTAAAAACCATTAAAAACCATAAAACCAAATATTACTTTAAACCATAAAAACCTAAAAATGTTAAAATCCCAAAAAAATCCATATAGACACTTAAAAACCATAAAATCCTATAAAAACCCAAAAATCACTAAAAAATGTAAAAAACCATAAAACCCAAAAAACCCATAAGAATACCTAAAACCCAAAAAAGTTAAAACCACTAAAAACCTTTTAAATGATAAAAACCATAATGCCACTAAAAACCCTAAAAACTATCAAAATCTTTAAAAATACTAAATAGCATAAATATTCTAAAAACCATAAAAATATCTAAAAACATAAAAAACATAAAAAACGTTGAAAAATATAAGAAAACCCTTAAAACCTGACAAAATATAAAACCACTAAAAACCAAAAAAGAATGATAAACCCAAAAAAGACCGTAAAACCCTTAAAACAACCAAAATCATAAAACTCTCTAAAAACCATAAAATATAAAAAATTATACATGCCCTAAAATCCCTAAAAACACCTAAAAACCTTTAAAACCCCTCAAAATCCCTAAAAACCCTAAATACCATAAAAATCATAAAAAGGCCCTAAATCCATAAAACATAAAATACCCTAAAACCCATGTAATATCCTAATAAACCCCTTAAAACCAAAAACACTTGAAACCACTAAAAAACCAAAAACACCAATATCCCTAAAACTCCATAAAAAACCTATACACTTGAGAGACCAAGCCTTCTTCTTGGCCCCACGCCTTCTTTGCCTACTAAAAAAATACATTAACCCCTACAAATGTTAAGAAATAAAAAAACCATAAAACCCTAAAAAACTAAAACACACTCAACAACCCAAAAAATCATAATAACACTAAAAACCCTAATAAACATTAAAAACCCTTCAAAATCCATAAAACCCTAAAATCCCATAAAATAATAAAAAGGCTTAAAATCTCTACAAATTTAAAAAACCCTAAAACCCAATAAATCTCTAGGAGAACCTTAAAAACCTAAACACACTTAAGACCCCTAAAAACATAAATTTTTTTAAAGAGTATATATGCCCTAAAAACCCTAATAAATCCTTAAAAATGTATGAACCCTAAAAACCCTATGAAATCCTTAAAAACCTAAAAGCACTTAAAACCCCTAAAAACCTAAAAATGCAATAGATTTTAAAAAACCATATAAAATCCCTAAAAATCATAAAACCCCAAAAAAATTAAATCTCTAAAAACCTTAAAAATCCATAAAACCAAATAAACAATGAAAAATATAAAAACCCTTTAATCCCCTAAAAACGATAAAAAAATATAAAAATTTTAAAAACCCTAAAAACATCAAAAAACCCCTAAAACCCAAAAAGCAATCAAAATTTTTAAAACATAAAATCCCTCAAAATCTCTAAATATACTTAATATTAAAAAACCTCAAAATTCCCTAAGAATCCATTAAAAGGTAAAAAACCCTAATAACCCTAAAACCCCTAAGAAAACATAAAAAACCTAAAAAAGTTAAACCCCAAAAAATATGAAAATTTCTAAAACCGTAAAAAACCATGAATACCCTCATAAACCTACAAACCCTAAAAATCCCTAAATACCCTAAACATAAAAAAAATCCAAAAAATCCCTAAAAATGTAAAAAACCCCAAATCCCTAAATAAACCTAAGAAAACCATTAAAACCTAAAAATGGTTAAAACCAAAAAAGACCTAAAAAATGTAAAAACACTTAAAACCCCATAAATCAATTCTAAAACCCCAAAAACTGATAAGAACCTTAGACCAATAACAATTCCATAAAACCACCCAAAACCCACTAAAACACTAAAAACATTTTAAACCCCTAAATGTGATAAAAACACTAAAAACCATAAATATCTTACAAGACTCGAAAAATCCTAAAACACCAAAAATCAATAAAAAATCCAAAACCCCTCAAAATCCCTAAAAACCCTAAAAATCTTAAAAAATACCAAAAAATTTATAAAATAATAAAAATTTTAAAAACCCTAAAAAATATTTAAAACCTAAAAAAGCTTATAACCCATAAAAACCTAAAAAACACAAAAAATCCTAAAACCCCTATAAGACCCTAAAAATATAATAAATACCAAGAAAACATAAATAACATAAAAATCATAAGAAGTCTATAAAAATACCTGAAAAGATTAAAAACCCTAAAACCCCTAAAACTTCTTAAAAAAATCTTAAAAACCTAAAAAAATAAAATGCCTAAGATGTTTCTAATAACCCAGAAACCCCTAAAAACCATAAACAAACCTAAAAGCCTTTAAAACCACTAAAACCCATAAAACCCACTAAAAACTATAAATATCCTTTAATACCAAAAAATTATATACTTCAAAAAACCATAACATGCCTAAAAACTAAAAAAAACATTAAAAATTGTGAAAATGCAAAAAACCCTTCAAAAACCTGAAAACCTCCCAAAACAAATAAAAAAATAAAAATATTATAAAATATATAAGAATCCCTAAAAATGTAAAAACCCAAAAAACCTTGAAAGTACAATGAAAACATAAAAACACAAAAAACACCCCAAAAACCTAAAAATGTTTCAAACTCTAAAATATCATAATAACACAAAAAAACCCCCAAAAAACTCAATATTCCTATAAACTATAAGAACCATAAAAAATCGTAAGATAGCCTTAAAAATCCGAAAAAAATGTAAAAACCACAAAAACCATTAAAATCTCTAAGAATACCATAAAAACCTTGAAACACTTAAAACCACTAAAAAACCTAAAAAGGATAAAAACCAAAAAAAACTAAAAATACTCTAAACCCTTAAAGCCCATAAATATCCCTAAAAACCATAAGAACCATAAAACCCAAGAAATTTAATTAAAACCACTAAAATTTATTAAAAATTTGGAACCCCTAATACTATTTAGAAACTTTAAAAACCATTTAAAACCCAAAAAAATAAAAAAAAACCTAAAAACCCTAAAACCCCTCAAAATCCCTAGAAACCGTAAAAATCATAAAAATAATAAAATACCCTTAAGTCATAAAAAAACAAAAAAACACTTGTGAAAACATAAGAAAACCATAAAATCCTAAAAACAATTAAAACCCCTAAAAACTAAAACACCCAAAAACCCCTAAAAACCCTAAAAATGCAAAAAACCAAAAAACACCTAAAAAAACTAAAATCCCATTTAAATTGTATCAATACCCTAGAAATACATAGAATCATAATACCCATAAAACCCCAAAAAAACAAATAAACATAAAAACAATTAAATCCACTAAAATCCATAAGAACAATAAAACCCCTAAAACATAAAAAACTAAAAAAACCAAAAAAATCCCTAAAAAGAATAAAAATTTCAAAAGGCTTTAATAATACCTAAATAAATAAATGGACCAAAAAATTTGAAAACCCCTAAGGAAACCTTAGAAACCAAAATACACTTGAAACCCCTAAAAACCTAAACAACTTAAAAACACCAATAATACAAACAAAACCCCCTAAAAATCTAAAAACACCTGGAAACCAAAAAAACCCCAAAACCCCATAAAAACCTTAAAAATACACTAAAAAATAAAAACCATTTAAACCCTTGCAAACATTAAAATAATCTAAAAATTTGTAGAAACCATAAAATCTCAAAAAAAAACTCTAAAAACCATATAAAAATTGTAAATCCCTTCAAACTCCATAAAAACCATATAAAACCTTACAAATTATAAAAAATACCAAAAATCCATAACAATGTAAAAAAACAAATCTACGTAAAATCCTAGGAAAACCATAAATATCAAAAAACACTTAAAAACCTTAAAAACATAAAAGCACTAAAAACCTTAGAAAACCATAAAACCTTCAAAATCCCTAAAAACTATTGAAAACTTTTACAACACAAAGAAATATTGAAAAAACCTATGTAAACATTAAAAATCAAAAAACACTTAAAACCACTAAAATACCTAAAAATAATAAAAAACTCTAGAAAATCCTAAAACCCAAAAAATCCAAAAAACAATAAAAATCAATAAAAAATATAAAATCCCTTCAAACCACTAACAATAGTAAATAACTATAAAAAACAAAAAAAACCATTACAAACTAATGAAAACACAAAAAAACCCCAAAAAAACTACAAGAACTATAAATCCTTCTTAACCCAAAATAACTCAAATTTCTTAAAAATCCTAAAAACTATAAGAATCTTAAAAGGCCCTAAAAATACTTAAAAACATAAAAACCCTAAAAACCTTGAAATCCCAATGAATACCTTAAAAACCAAAAACACATAAAACCCCAAAACCCAAAAATGTGAAAAACACTAAAAAATTCATAATACCCTCAAAATCATGAAAACCACTAAAAAAAATAAAAAACCCAAAAACCAATAAAACTCCAAAACCCTTTAAAATCCTAAAAACAATAAAAAAACTAAAAACCATAAAATCTCAAAAACACCCAAAAACCCATGAAAATTTTATAAAATCCCTAAAAACCCTAAAAACGTAAAAACCATAAAAACCCTGAAAATCCCATATAAAACCATAAAAACTAAAAAAACATCCAAAAACCCTAAAAATCATAAAATACCTAAAACACATCAATACCCATAAAAACTTCAAAAACCGAAAATCCCCTAAAAATCATTGAAAATTATGAAAACCTTTTAAACCCCTAAAAATGATAAAAACTAAAAAACCTGTAAACCATTAAAAAAATCAAAAAACCCTAAAAGCCACAAAATCCCTAAAAACCAAAAAAAATAACTAAAATCACAAAAAAACATAAAAAATATAAAAATTCCATAAGATCCCTAAATATGTAAAAAATCCTAAAATCATAGAAATCCCATAAGAAAACCTTAAAACCCAAAAATCACCTAAAACCCCTAAAAGATGCTTAAAATCCAAAAATCTCGAAAGGCCCTAAATAACCCTAAAACCCCTCAAAATCCCTAAAAATGTAAAATCCTATGAGAATCCTAAAAAAACCCAAAACAAGTCAAAAACAATAAAAACCCTTATAAACCCTTACAAACCTTTAAAAACTAATTACATATAAAACCCCAAAAAATGAAAACTCTAAAAAAAGCCTAAAAATTAACAAACAAGAAAACCAAAAAAACATTAACAAAAACAAAACCAATATACCCAAAAAACCCCTATAAAACCACAAAAAACCCTCAAAATCTCTAAGAACCCTAAAATTCCCTAAAAAAAATAAAACACTAAAAAACCCAAAAAACATAAAAAAATTAAAACTATAAAGACATAAAACCCATAAAAAACCTGATAACCATAATAAAACCTTAAAACCCTAAAAACATTCAAAACTCTAAAACAATCAAATTCACTAGAAACTACAAAAAATTATAAAATAATGAAAAAAATCCCTATAATACCAAAAAATGTAAAAACAACTAAAATCACTCAAAACAATAAGAAATCCCTTTAATCAATAAAACCCTAAATTACCTAAATATCCAATTTTTTTAAAAAAAACCTAAAACCCCTAAAAATACATTTAAACCTTTAAAAACCCTCAAACCCCAAAAAACCATTAAAAACTTACAATCCAATAAAAATCATAGAAAACCACTAAAAACTATAATAACCATTTAAACTGTTGAAAATGTTAAAAAAAACTCTAAAAACCATAAAACCAGTAAGAAACTCACAAAAATACTTGAAATCCCAAAGATTACCTTAAAAACCAAAAACACATAAAACC
Source organism: Viscum album (assembly GCA_963277665.1). Taxonomy (NCBI): domain Eukaryota; kingdom Viridiplantae; phylum Streptophyta; class Magnoliopsida; order Santalales; family Viscaceae; genus Viscum; species Viscum album. The sequence continues at coordinate 408,857 of CAUJRU010000225.1, forward strand.
CCAAAAACCCAAAAATGTGAAAAACACTAAAAAATTCATAATACCCTCAAAATGTAGAAAAACCCTAAAAATAATAAAAAACCCAAAAACTAATAAAACTCTAAAACCCTTTAAAATCCTAAAAACAGTAAAAAAAACTAAATACCATAAAATCTCAAAAAAACCCAAAAACCCATAAAAATTATATGAAATCCCTAAAAACCCTAAAAACGTAAAAACCCTAAAAACCATGAAAACCCCATATAAAACCATAAAAACTAAAAAAACATCTGAAAACCCTAAAAACCATAAAATACCTAAAACACATCAAAACCCATAAAAACTTCAAAAACCTAAAATCCCCAAAAAATCATTGAAAACTATGAAAACCTTTTAAACCCCTAAAAAGGTTAAAAACTAAAAAAAACCTGTAAACCATTAAAAAACTCAAAAAACCCTAAAAACCACAAAATCCCTAAAAACCAAAAAAAATACCTAAAATCACAAAAAAATATAAAAATTATAAAAAATCCTTAAGATCCCTAAATAGGTCAAAAATCCTAAAAACATAGAAATCCCATAAGAAAACCTTAAAAACCCAAAATCACATAAAACCCCAAAAAGATGCTAAAAATCCAAAAATCTCAAAAGACCCTAAATAACCCTAAAACCCCTCAAAATCCCTAAAAATGTAAAATCCTATGAGAATCCTAAAAAACCCAAAACAAGTCAAAAAAACTAAAAACACTTAAAACCCTTACAAACCTTTAAAAACTAATTACATATAAAACCAAAAAAATTTTGAAAACTCTTAAAACAGCCTAAAAATTAACAAATAAGAAAACCAAAAAAACATTAACAACCCAAAAAAACCAAAAAACCCAAAAAAACCCCCTATAAAGCCACAAAAACCCCTCAAAATCTCTAAGAACCCTAAAATTCCCTAAAACTAAATAAAACACTAAAAAACCCAAAAAACATAAAAAAAAATAAAACTATAAAGATATAGATCCCATAAAAAACCTGATAACCATAATAAAACCTTAAAAACTAAAACAATTAAGACAACTAAAAGCCTAAAAATTATAAAAAACCTTAAAACCCTAAAAACATTAAAAACTTTAAAACCATCAAAATTACTAGAAACTACAAAAAATTATAAAAAAATGAAAAAAATCACTATAATACCGAAAAATGTAAAAACAACTAAAATCCCTCAAAACCTTAAGAAATCCTTTTAAACAATAAAACACTAAATTACCTAAAAATCCAATTTAAAAAAAAAACCTAAAACCCCTAAAAATACATTTAAACCTTTAAATACCCTCAAACCCCCAAAAACCATTAAAACCTAAAAAACAATAAAAATCATAGAAAACCACTAAAAACTATAATAACCATTTAAACTGTTGAAAATGTTAAAAAACTCTAAAAACCATAAAACCAGTAAGAAACTCAAAAAAATCACAAAAATAAAAAAAACTCTCAAAATAACTAAAAACCATAAATATTCAGAAAAATAGCTTAAAATCCCTAAAAACATTAAAAACCCTAAATTCCTTTAAATCCCCTATGAAAAAGATAAAAAATAAAAAAACATAAAACCCTTAAAACAGAAAAAATACTAATACCCTATGAAACCATAAAAACATAAAAATCCAAAAACAAAATGTAACCCCCCCCCCCAAAACCCCCATAAAAATACTAAAACCCAACTAAAACTATATAAAATATTAAAACCACTAAAAATTTAAAAAAAAATATAAAAACCATAAAGAACTCACCAAAACCCTAAATGCTTAAAAACCCCATAAAACAATAAAAGCCTAAAAACCCTTAAAATCCTTAGAACCCTAAAAACTATAAAAATTCATAAAATAATCTCTAAAAATATATAAAAACATTGAAAAACTATATGAAAATCTTAAAAACCTACAAAAACATTAATCCCCTAAAAACAAAAAAAAATGCTAAAAACCTGAAAACCAAAAAACCCCTAAAAACAATCAAAATCCCTGATAAACCTAAATACCATAAAAATCATAAAATATCCCCAAAAATACCTAAAAAAATGAAACCCCCTACAACCCTAAAATCCACTATAGAACAATAAAACCCTAAAAACAATTAAAATGCTTTAAAAACCTAAAATAATCTAAAACCCCTAAAATTTTTTAAAAAGACCCTACAACCCCTGAAAATGAAAAAAACACTACAAAACCTAAAACCATTAAAAAGCAATAGAATCCCTAAAACGCACTAAAAACTCTTCAAACCATTTAAACCCCTAAAAATGATTAAAAATACATAAAAATCATTAAAACCCTAAAAACTCAAAAAACACAAAAACCCTAAATACAAATTTGACCCCTAAAACCCATAAAAATCCCTATAAACCCTAAAACCCAACAAAAATATTAAAAATATAAAAAAACCTATAAGACAATACAAATCCAAATGAAAAACATGAAAACCATAAACACTAAAAAACACCTAAAACCAATAAAAATAAGAAAGAAGCTGAAAACCCTAAATGACCCCCCCCCCCCAAAAACAATTCCCAAACCCCCCAAAAAAGTCCATAGAAACCGTAGAAAATAATAAAAATCCAAAAAATGTCTAAAAAGATAAAAAACCTATAAATATAAAAACACTTTGAGACCCTTAAATATACTAAAATCACTTTAAACCCCTAAAAATGATAAAAACCCCTAAAAACATTACAAAGTACCAAAAAACCAAAAAACTCAAGAAACACACAAAAAACTCTAAAAACCCTTTAAATGACTAAAAAGGATAAAAACTATAAACAACCATAAATCCCAAAAAAATTAAAATAAACCTAAAACCCAAAAAATCCAAAAAAATCCCTAAGAACCCCTAAAACCATTAAATTCCATAGAAACTATAAAACACCGCAAATATACCTAAGTTGTAAAAAACTGTAAAAACCTAGAAAAACCCTAAGAAAACCATTAAACCCCTAAATATGATAAAAACCTAAAAACCCAAAACAACCCTAGAATCCCTAAAAATACCTAAAACACTTAAAAACCATAAAAATTCTAAAATTTCCAAAAAAATTATTTATAATATAATAAACTATAAAAACTAAGAAAACCCCAAGTGAAACCTTAAAAACTAAAAACACAAAAAACCCTTTAAAATGATAAAACCCCTAAAAACCCTAAAAACCCTAAAACCTAAAAATTCCAGAAAAACCATAAAACAACAAAAAAAATTAAAAATACTAAAAAATAATAAAACCCCTAAAACCCCAATAAAAAAAATAAAAACCCTTTAAACCCCAAAAAATGATAACAAAAACTAAAAAACCTTAAAATGGCTAAAAATTTTAAAAACATTAATAACCCAATAAAACTATAAAGAAGACTAAAAACCCAAAAGTCCTTAAATACAAAAAAAATCCATAAAAACACCAAAAACCTTATGATTCCTAAAAAATCCCTAAAAATCTAAAAAAATGTTTAAAACTGTGAAAACCCCTTAGAAAACATTAAAACCTAAAAGCACTTTAAACCCCTAAAAATATATAAAGCGTGAAAACCAAAAAAAAGAACACTAAAACGCTAAAAACCCCTAAAATTACTCCAAATACCTAAAAACCATAATATTCATAAAAATCCCAAAAATCCATAAAAACATAAATATCCCTAAAACAACTGAAAAACCTAAGAATCTCAAAAAAACCTAAAAACACTTTAAACCCCTAAAAATCTAAAAATTCATAAAACACTAAAAAAACTCAAAAATAGACCCAAAAGCCCCTGAAACCCAAAATAAAAAACCCTAAAAACCATAAAAAAAACCATAAAAACCCAACCCCCCACCTAAAAACACTAAAAATCCAATAAATCCCCAAAAACATTAAAAATCTCTAAAATACCTTTAAAACCCTAAAAACACAAAAAAACCTAAAAATTTCAATAAAAAAATAAAACCCTAAACCCCCAAAAAACTCCTAAAACCCAAAATCTATAAAACCATTAAACCTCCATAAAAATACCATAAAATACCTAAGAATCCATAAAAATGTAAAAAAAAATTAAAACCCCTAAAAACCATTAAAAACCATAAAACCAAATATTACTTTAAACCATAAAAACCTAAAAATGTTAAAATCCCAAAAAAATCCATATAGACACTTAAAAACCATAAAATCCTATAAAAACCCAAAAATCACTAAAAAATGTAAAAAACCATAAAACCCAAAAAACCCATAAGAATACCTAAAACCCAAAAAAGTTAAAACCACTAAAAACCTTTTAAATGATAAAAACCATAATGCCACTAAAAACCCTAAAAACTATCAAAATCTTTAAAAATACTAAATAGCATAAATATTCTAAAAACCATAAAAATATCTAAAAACATAAAAAACATAAAAAACGTTGAAAAATATAAGAAAACCCTTAAAACCTGACAAAATATAAAACCACTAAAAACCAAAAAAGAATGATAAACCCAAAAAAGACCGTAAAACCCTTAAAACAACCAAAATCATAAAACTCTCTAAAAACCATAAAATATAAAAAATTATACATGCCCTAAAATCCCTAAAAACACCTAAAAACCTTTAAAACCCCTCAAAATCCCTAAAAACCCTAAATACCATAAAAATCATAAAAAGGCCCTAAATCCATAAAACATAAAATACCCTAAAACCCATGTAATATCCTAATAAACCCCTTAAAACCAAAAACACTTGAAACCACTAAAAAACCAAAAACACCAATATCCCTAAAACTCCATAAAAAACCTATACACTTGAGAGACCAAGCCTTCTTCTTGGCCCCACGCCTTCTTTGCCTACTAAAAAAATACATTAACCCCTACAAATGTTAAGAAATAAAAAAACCATAAAACCCTAAAAAACTAAAACACACTCAACAACCCAAAAAATCATAATAACACTAAAAACCCTAATAAACATTAAAAACCCTTCAAAATCCATAAAACCCTAAAATCCCATAAAATAATAAAAAGGCTTAAAATCTCTACAAATTTAAAAAACCCTAAAACCCAATAAATCTCTAGGAGAACCTTAAAAACCTAAACACACTTAAGACCCCTAAAAACATAAATTTTTTTAAAGAGTATATATGCCCTAAAAACCCTAATAAATCCTTAAAAATGTATGAACCCTAAAAACCCTATGAAATCCTTAAAAACCTAAAAGCACTTAAAACCCCTAAAAACCTAAAAATGCAATAGATTTTAAAAAACCATATAAAATCCCTAAAAATCATAAAACCCCAAAAAAATTAAATCTCTAAAAACCTTAAAAATCCATAAAACCAAATAAACAATGAAAAATATAAAAACCCTTTAATCCCCTAAAAACGATAAAAAAATATAAAAATTTTAAAAACCCTAAAAACATCAAAAAACCCCTAAAACCCAAAAAGAAATCAAAATTTTTAAAACATAAAATCCCTCAAAATCTCTAAATATACTTAATATTAAAAAACCTCAAAATTCCCTAAGAATCCATTAAAAGGTAAAAAACCCTAATAACCCTAAAACCCCTAAGAAAACATAAAAAACCTAAAAAAGTTAAACCCCAAAAAATATGAAAATTTCTAAAACCGTAAAAAACCATGAATACCCTCATAAACCTACAAACCCTAAAAATCCCTAAATACCCTAAACATAAAAAAAATCCAAAAAATCCCTAAAAATGTAAAAAACCCCAAATCCCTAAATAAACCTAAGAAAACCATTAAAACCTAAAAATGGTTAAAACCAAAAAAGACCTAAAAAATGTAAAAACACTTAAAACCCCATAAATCAATTCTAAAACCCCAAAAACTGATAAGAACCTTAGACCAATAACAATTCCATAAAACCACCCAAAACCCACTAAAACACTAAAAACATTTTAAACTCCTAAATGTGATAAAAACACTAAAAACCATAAATATCTTACAAGACTCGAAAAATCCTAAAACACCAAAAATCAAAAAAAAATCCAAAACCCCTCAAAATCCCTAAAAACCCTAAAAATCTTAAAAAATACCAAAAAATTTATAAAATAATAAAAATTTTAAAAACCCTAAAAAATATTTAAAACCTAAAAAAGCTTATAACCCATAAAAACCTAAAAAACACAAAAAATCCTAAAACCCCTATAAGACCCTAAAAATATAATAAATACCAAGAAAACATAAATAACATAAAAATCATAAGAAGTCTATAAAAATACCTGAAAAGATTAAAAACCCTAAAACCCCTAAAACTTCTTAAAAAAATCTTAAAAACCTAAAAAAATAAAATGCCTAAGATGTTTCTAATAACCCAGAAACCCCTAAAAACCATAAACAAACCTAAAAGCCTTTAAAACCACTAAAACCCATAAAACCCACTAAAAACTATAAATATCCTTTAATACCAAAAAATTATATACTTCAAAAAACCATAACATGCCTAAAAACTAAAAAAAACATTAAAAAATGTGAAAATGCAAAAAACCCTTCAAAAACCTGAAAACCTCCCAAAACAAATAAAAAAATAAAAATATTATAAAATATATAAGAATCCCTAAAAATGTAAAAACCCAAAAAACCTTGAAAGTACAATGAAAACATAAAAACACAAAAAACACCCCAAAAACCTAAAAATGTTTCAAACTCTAAAATATCATAATAACACAAAAAAACCCCCAAAAAACTCAATATTCCTATAAACTATAAGAACCATAAAAAATCGTAAGATAGCCTTAAAAATCCGAAAAAAATGTAAAAACCACAAAAACCATTAAAATCTCTAAGAATACCATAAAAACCTTGAAACAATTAAAACCACTAAAAAACCTAAAAAGGATAAAAACCAAAAAAAACTAAAAATACTCTAAACCCTTAAAGCCCATAAATATCCCTAAAAACCATAAGAACCATAAAACCCAAGAAATTTAATTAAAACCACTAAAATTTATTAAAAATTTGGAACCCCTAATACTATTTAGAAACTTTAAAAACCATTTAAAACCCAAAAAAATAAAAAAAAACCTAAAAACCCTAAAACCCCTCAAAATCCCTAGAAACCGTAAAAATCATAAAAATAATAAAATACCCTTAAGTCATAAAAAAACAAAAAAACACTTGTGAAAACATAAGAAAACCATAAAATCCTAAAAACAATTAAAACCCCTAAAAACTAAAACACCCAAAAACCCCTAAAAACCCTAAAAATGCAAAAAACCAAAAAACACCTAAAAAAACTAAAATCCCATTTAAATTGTATCAATACCCTAGAAATACATAGAATCATAATACCCATAAAACCCCAAAAAAACAAATAAACATAAAATCAATTAAATCCACTAAAATCCATAAGAACAATAAAACCCCTAAAACATAAAAAACTAAAAAAACCAAAAAAATCCCTAAAAAGAATAAAAATTTCAAAAGGCTTTAATAATACCTAAATAAATAAATGGACCAAAAAATTTGAAAACCCCTAAGGAAACCTTAGAAACCAAAATACACTTGAAACCCCTAAAAACCTAAACAACTTAAAAACACCAATAATACAAACAAAACCCCCTAAAAATCTAAAAACACCTGGAAACCAAAAAAACCCCAAAACCCCATAAAAACCTTAAAAATACACTAAAAAATAAAAACCATTTAAACCCTTGCAAACATTAAAATAATCTAAAAATTTGTAGAAACCATAAAAACTCAAAAAAAAACTCTAAAAACCATATAAAAATTGTAAATCCCTTCAAACTCCATAAAAACCATATAAAACCTTACAAATTATAAAAAATACCAAAAATCCATAACAATGTAGAAAAACAAATCTACGTAAAATCCTAGGAAAACCATAAATATCAAAAAACACTTAAAAACCTTAAAAACATAAAAGCACTAAAAACCTTAGAAAACCATAAAACCTTCAAAATCCCTAAAAACTATTGAAAACTTTTACAACACAAAGAAATATTGAAAAAACCTATGTAAACATTAAAAATCAAAAAACACTTAAAACCACTAAAATACCTAAAAATAATAAAAAACTCTAGAAAATCCTAAAACCCAAAAAATCCAAAAAACAATAAAAATCAATAAAAAATATAAAATCCCTTCAAACCACTAACAATAGTAAATAACTATAAAAAACAAAAAAACCATTACAAACTAATGAAAACACAAAAAAACCCCAAAAAAACTACAAGAACTATAAATCCTTCTTAACCCAAAATAACTCAAATTTCTTAAAAATCCTAAAAACTATAAGAATCTTAAAAGGCCCTAAAAATACTTAAAAACATAAAAACCCTAAAAACCTTGAAATCCCAATGAATACCTTAAAAACCAAAAACACATAAAACCCCAAAACCCAAAAATGTGAAAAACACTAAAAAATTCATAATACCCTCAAAATCATGAAAACCACTAAAAAAAATAAAAAACCCAAAAACCAATAAAACTCCAAAACCCTTTAAAATCCTAAAAACAATAAAAAAACTAAAAACCATAAAATCTCAAAAACACCCAAAAACCCATGAAAATTTTATAAAATCCCTAAAAACCCTAAAAACGTAAAAACCATAAAAACCCTGAAAATCCCATATAAAACCATAAAAACTAAAAAAACATCCAAAAACCCTAAAAATCATAAAATACCTAAAACACATCAATACCCATAAAAACTTCAAAAACCGAAAATCCCCTAAAAATCATTGAAAATTATGAAAACCTTTTAAACCCCTAAAAATGATAAAAACTAAAAAACCTGTAAACCATTAAAAAAATCAAAAAACCCTAAAAGCCACAAAATCCCTAAAAACCAAAAAAAATAACTAAAATCACAAAAAAACATAAAAAATATAAAAATTCCATAAGATCCCTAAATATGTAAAAAATCCTAAAATCATAGAAATCCCATAAGAAAACCTTAAAACCCAAAAATCACCTAAAACCCCTAAAAGATGCTTAAAATCCAAAAATCTCGAAAGGCCCTAAATAACCCTAAAACCCCTCAAAATCCCTAAAAATGTAAAATCCTATGAGAATCCTAAAAAAACCCAAAACAAGTCAAAAACAATAAAAACCCTTATAAACCCTTACAAACCTTTAAAAACTAATTACATATAAAACCCCAAAAAATGAAAACTCTAAAAAAAGCCTAAAAATTAACAAACAAGAAAACCAAAAAAACATTAACAAAAACAAAACCAATATACCCAAAAAACCCCTATAAAACCACAAAAAACCCTCAAAATCTCTAAGAACCCTAAAATTCCCTAAAAAAAATAAAACACTAAAAAACCCAAAAAACATAAAAAAATTAAAACTATAAAGACATAAAACCCATAAAAAACCTGATAACCATAATAAAACCTTAAAACCCTAAAAACATTCAAAACTCTAAAACAATCAAATTCACTAGAAACTACAAAAAATTATAAAAAAATGAAAAAAATCCCTATAATACCAAAAAATGTAAAAACAACTAAAATCACTCAAAACAATAAGAAATCCCTTTAATCAATAAAACCCTAAATTACCTAAATATCCAATTTTTTTAAAAAAAACCTAAAACCCCTAAAAATACATTTAAACCTTTAAAAACCCTCAAACCCCAAAAAAACATTAAAAACTTACAATCCAATAAAAATCATAGAAAACCACTAAAAACTATAATAACCATTTAAACTGTTGAAAATGTTAAAAAAAACTCTAAAAACCATAAAACCAGTAAGAAACTCACAAAAATCACAAAAATAACAAAAACACTCAAAATACATAAAAACCATAAATATCCATAAAAGTACCTTAAAATCCCTAAAAACATTAAAAACCCTAAAAACCATTAAATCCCCAATGAAAAAGATAAAAAAATAAAAAACATAAAACCCTTAAAAACACAAAAAAACACTAATACCCTATGAAACCATAAAACCATAAAAATCAAAAAACAAAATGTTAACCCCCCCAAAACCCCCATAAAAATACTAAAACCAAACTAAAACTATAAAAAATATTTAAACCACTAAAAAATTAAAAAAAATCTAAAAACCATAAAGAACTCGCAAAAACCTTAAATGCTTAAAAACCCCATAAATCAATAAAATCCTAAAAACCCTTAAAATACCTAAAACACTAAAACCTATAAAAATCCATAAAATAATCTCTAAAAATTTATAAAAACATTGAAAAACCATATGAAAATCTTAAAAACCTACAAAAACATTAATCTCCTAAAAACATAAAAAATGCTAAAAACCTGAAAACCAAAAAACCCCTCAAAACAATCAAAATCACTGATAAACCTAAATACCATAAAAATCATAAAAAAACCCCAAAAATACCTAAAAAAATAAAACCCCCTACAACCCTAAAATCCACTATAAAACCATAAAACCCTAAAAACAATTAAATTGCATTAAAAACCCAAAACAATCTAAAATCCCTAAATTTTTTTAAAAAAGACCATAGAACCCCTAAAAATGAAAAAAAAACACTACAAAACCTAAAACCTTTAAAAAGCAACAGAATCCCTAAAACACACTAAAAACTCTTCAAACCATTTATACCCCTAAAAATGATTAAAAATACATAAAAATCATTAAAACCCCAAAAACTCAAAAAACACTAAAAACCTAAAAAAAATTGACCCCTAAAACCCCTAAAAATCCCTAAAAATCATAAAAACCAAAATAAATATTAAAAATATAAAAAAACCTAGCAGAAAATAAAAATCCAAATGAAAACCATGAAAACAAAAAACACTAAAAAACACCTAAAACCAATAAAAATAAGAAAGAAGCTGAAAACCCTAAATGACCCCCCCCCCAAAAACAATTCCCAAAACCCCCCAAAAAAGTCTATAGAAAATGTAGAAAATAATAAAAATCCAAAAAATGTCTGAAAATATAAAAAAACCTATAAATATAAAAACACTTTGAAACCCTTAAATATACTAAAATCACTTTAAACACCTAAAAATGATAAAAACCCCTAAAAACTGTACAAAGTCCCAAAAAACCAAAAAACTCAAGAAACACACAAAAAACTATAAAAACCCTTTAAACGACTAAAAAAGATAAAAAATATAAAAAACCATAAATCCCTAAAATATCAAAATAAACCTAAAACCCAATAAATCCAAAAAATCCCTAAGAACCCCTAATACCCTTAAAATCCATAGAAACTGTAAAACACCACAAATATACCTAAGTCATAAAAACTGTAAAAACCTAGAAAAACCCTAAGAAAACCTTTAAACCCCTAAAAATGATAAAAAACCTAAAACCCAAAACAACCCTAGAATCCCTAAAAATACCTAAAACCCTTAAAAACCATAAATTTTTTAAAAATTCCTAAAAATTATTTAAAATGTAAAAAACCATAAAAACTAAGAAAAACCCAAGTAAAACCTTAAAAACTAAAAACACAAAAACCCCTTTAAATTGATTAAACCCCTAAAAACCCTAAAAACCCTAAAACATAAAAATTTCATAAAAACCATAAAACAACAAAAAATTATTAAAAATACTAAAAACTAATAAAACCCCTAAAACCCCCAAAAAAACCTTTTAAACCCCAAAAAATGATAACAAAAACTAAAAAACCTTAAAACCGCTAAAAATTTTAAAAACATTTAAAACCCAATAAAACTATAAAAAAAAGTCTAAAAACCCAAAAGTCCTTAAAAACAACAAAATCCATAAAAACACTAAAAACCTTATGAATCTTAAAAAATCCATAAAAATCTAAAAAAATGTTTAAAACTGTGAAAACCCCTTAGAAAACATTAAAACCTAAAAACACTTTAAACCCCTAAAAATATATAAAGCGTGAAAACCACAAAAAAGAACACTAAAATACTAAAAAACCCTAAAATCACTCCAAATACCTAAAAACCATAATATTCATAAAAATCCCAAAAATCCATAAAATCATAAATATCCCTAAAAAAAGTGAAAAACCTAAGAAGCCCATAAAAACTTAAAAACACTCTAAACCCCTAAAAATCTAAAAAATTTAAAAACACTAAAAAAATTTCAAAAATAGACCCAAAACGCCTGAAACCCAAAATAAAAAACCCTAAAAACCTTAAAAACAAAAAAAACCAATAAAAACCCAACCCCCTAACTAAAAACACTAAAAATCCAATAAACCCCCAAAAACATTAAAAATCACTAAAATACCTTTAGAAACCTAAAAACACAAAAAAAACCTAAAAATTTCAATAAACAATTAAAACCCTAAAACCCCAAAAAACTCCTAAAACCCAAAATCTATAAAACCATTAAACCTCCATAAAAATACCATAAAATACCTAAGAATCCATAAAAATGTTAAAATCCCAAAAAATACATATAGACACCTAAACACCATAAAATCCTATAAAAAACCCAAAAATCTCTAAGAAATATAAAAAACCATAATACCCTAAAAACCCATAAGAATACCTAAAACCCAAAAAAGTTAAAACCACTGAAAAACTTTTAAATGATAAAAACCATAATGCCACTAAAAACCCAAAAAACTATCAAAATCTTTAAAAATCGTAAATAGCATAAATATTCTAAAAATTCATAAAAATATCTAAAAACATAAAAAATATAAAAAACCTTGAAAAAATATAAGAAAACCCTTAAACCTGACAAAATATAGAACCACTAAAAACGAAAAAAGAATGATAAAACCCAAAAAAGACCTTAAAACCCTTAAAACAACCAAAATCATAAAACTCTCTAAAAACCATAAAATATGAAAAATTATACATGCCCTAAAATCCCTACAAACACCTAAAAACCTTTAAAACCCCTCAAAATCCATAAAAACCCTAAATACCATAAAAATCATAAAAAGGCCCTAAATCCATAAAACATAAAAAACCCTAAAACCCATGTAATATCCTAATAAACCCCTTAAAACCAAAAACACTTGAAACCACTAAAAACCCAAAAACACGAAAAACCCTAAAACTCCATAAAAACCCTATACACTTGAGGGAGCAAGCCTTCTGCTTGGCCCCGCGCCTTCTTTGCCTACTAAAAAATCCATTAACCCCTACAAATGTTAAAAAATAAAAAATACCACAAAACCCTAAAAAACTAAAACAACCCCAACAACCCAAAAAACCAATAATAACACTAAAACCCCTAATAAACATTAAAAACCCTTCAAAACCCATAAAACCCTAAAAGCCTATAAAATACTAAAAAGGCATAAAATCTCTACAAATTTAAAAAACCCTAAAACCCAATAAATCTCTAGGAGAACCTTAAAAACCTAAACACACTTAAGACCCCTAAAAACATAATTTTTTTAAAGATTATATATTCCCTAAAAACAATAAAAACACTTTAGACCCCTAAAAACTTAAATTTTTTTAAAGAGTATATATTCCCTAAAAACAATAAAAACACTAAAAAACCATAAACCCCTTAAACCATAAATATCCTAAAAATTCCTAATTATCCATAAATACATAAAAACCCATGAAAATACCTAAAAATCCAAAAAACGCAACAAAAATTAATACCCCTAAAACATAAAAAATGCTAAAACTACTAATAACCCTAAAAAACCCTAAAACCCCAAAACCATAAAAATAACTAAAAACCATAAAAGCACTAAAAGACCAAAAAACCTATATAAGAACTAAAAGCTTTAAAACCATTTAAAAATATAAAAACATTATACAACTCTAAAAAACCTTAAAACCATAAAATATAAAAAAACCCTAAAAATTGAGAAAAAAACTAATGAAACCAAAAAACCCCAAAAAACCCCAAAATCCCAAAAAATCAAAAATAACCCCAAACTCCATAAAAATACTAAAAAATTCTCTATAAATACCATATAAAATAAAAACCCTAAAAATCCTGAAAACCCATCAGAAAACCTTAAAAACCTAAAAACATTAAATCCACTAAAAACATAAAAAAATGTTAAAAACTCTAAAATCCCAAAAACCAAAAAACCCCAAAAAACCAAAAAAATTCCCTAAAACCATAGAAATCCTAAAATTTTCCTAAAAGATGTAAAAACATAATAATCCCAACAAATACTGGAAAACCATAAAAACACATAAAAATTTTAATGCATTAAAACCCCTAAAAAACCTAAAAACACTGAAAACCATAAAACCATAAAATATCTAAAACACATAAAACCCATAAACATAATAAAAAATCCATAAAATAAATAAAAACATAAAACCTCTCAAAACCCAGAAAAACCTATATAATGAATAAAAACCAAAAAACTCATAAATCCCAAAAAAACCTAAAAATTTCTAAAACCCAAAAAAAAATAAAAAATACTTTACAATCCTTAAAAATAGAAAAAAATTAAAAAACCATTAAATGTCTATGAAAAACATAAAAAATTTAAATCACTTAAAAAACCTAAAAACATAAAAATAGTAAAAACCATAAAACTCAATAAAGACCTGAAAAACCCTAAAGACCCCTAAAAATAATAAAAACAACTAAAAAGATTAATAGATTTCTAGAAAAATATAAAAACCCTATTAAAAATAGAAAAATGTAAAAACGGTTTAAACCCCTAGAAACATTAGAAAAATCTAAAACCCATAAAACCCTAAAATCTAATAAAATTGAAAAAACCCAACAAATCCATAATGACCCTAAAACCCCTAAAAACTCACAAATTCCCTAAAACCCCTATAAAACATAAAAATACTAAATATATATAAAAAAAATAAATAACTTATAACCGTAAAAAACCCAAAGAAAACTGTAAATATATAAAAACCTTAAAACCATAAAAACCTAAAAAATATGAAAAACACTAAAAAGTCCCTAAACACCCTAAAAACCACTAAAACCAAAACCCCCTAAAATGTGTAAAAACTATAAACCACCATAAAACACCTAAAACCCACTAAAAACTCTAAAAATATTTAGACCTATCAAAATGTTATAAAACTATAAAAACCATGAAAACCATAAAAACCTAAAAATCCCTAAAAAATCCAAAACCCCCCTCAAAATCTATAAAAACCCTCAAATCCATAACAATCCAAAATAAAATCCCTTGAAAGTATAAAACAAAAAAGAAACCCTAAAACACTAAAAAGGGATAAAAAGACTTATAAAACCTAAAAATAATTTAAACAGCTAAAAATACTAAAACACCTACAAAATCCCTATAAACCCTAATAATTCTTAAACATCCTAAAAACCCATAAAAATTGTAAAAACCCCTGAAAATATAAAAACCCTAAAAAAAATGAAAAAACCTAAGAAAACCTTATAAACCTAAAGAAACATAAAACCCCAAAAAATAATAAAAACCCTAAAAACCATAAAGGAACCTAAAAACCCTGAAACACTTAAAATGAATTAAAAATCCTAAAAATAATAAAACACTAACAAATTAGTTAAAATCTAAAAACACGTCAAACCACTAAAAACAATAAAAACTCCAAAAAATATTAAAAACTACAAAACCCAAAAAAACACAAAAACCCAAATGAAACCAAGAAACCCTTAAAACCCCTAAAAACCCTAGAAACAATCAAAAGCCCTGAAAACTCAAACACTCCATAAAAATCTGAAAGAATCACTAAAAATTCATAAAGATATAAAAATGCTAAAAAACCTAAAAAACCACAAGAAATCATTTAAAACCAAAAATCACTTAAAACTCCTAGAAACCAAAAGCGCTTAAACCCCTAAAACCCCATAAAAACCTAAGTACCTAAAGATCCCTAAAAACCCTAAAACCCATAAAAATCCAAAAAAATCACCAAAAATCTATAAAAATGTAAAAACTCCTAAAAACATGAAAAACCTTAAGAACCCCTTAAAAATATAAAAACATGTAAAACCCATAAACCCCTATAAAAACCATAAAACCCCCTAAAAACATTAAATACCCTAAAAACCAATAAAATCATAAATCCCAATTAGAAACACTAAAAATACATTCAACCCCTAAAAACTTTAAAAAACTATAATAAACATTAGAAACCCTATGAAACTTAAAAAAAATACCTAAATCCCCCAAAAAACATAAAAACCATAAAACCCCAAAACCTCAAAACCCATAAAATCTAAGAAATTGATACAAACCGTAAAAATCATAAAAAAGCTCCAAAATTTCAAAAAACATAAAAAACATTAAACCATGAGAACCTTAAAAACCTAAAAACACATAAACCCCAAAAAACCAAAAAAAACTCTAAAACAATAAAAAACCATAAACCCCTAAAAACCCCTAAAGCCCTAAAAATCCATAAAACCATTAAAACTATAAAAACATATAATCATATAAAATACATAAAAGTAAAAAATGCTAAAAAACCAAAAATATGCATGAAACACTAAAAATACTAAAACCACAAGAAAACATCAAAAACCCCAAAAACTAATAAAAACTATAAAACAACTGAAAACTCAAAACCCCAATTAAACACTTAAAATATAAAAAAATACTAAAAAACACAAAAATTATAAGACAAATAAACCCTAAAACACTGAAAACAGAAAAAAGCCTAGAACCCTAAAATTCCTAAAAAACCATAAAAATCAGAAAAAAAAATCCCTAAAAACCCAAATACCATTCCGAAAACCTAAAAAACATTAAAATCATAAAAACATATAAAATCCTAAAAAACAAAAATAAATATAAAACCCCTTAAAAATGTTAAAAACCCTAAAAATAGTAAAAACCCTAAAAATATTTAAAAAAGCTAAAAAAACATAAAAATCCTAAAAAATCCCTAAAAATTCTTAAAAATGTAAATAACATTGAAAATATTAAAAATACCTAAAAAAATTCAAAAACCAAAAAAAAAATAAAACCCCTAAATACCTAAACATTGCTAAAAACACTAAATTACCAAAAAAAGTCCCCAAAACACCTAAAACCCAGAATATCCGTAAAAACACCAAAAAAAATAAAATCCCTAAAAGCCATAAAAACACTGAAAACCACTAAAAACTATAAAAACCATTTAATCTATTAAAACACAAAATACATCTAAAACCATTGAAACCCAAAAAAACATGAAAAACCCTAAACTACAAATAAACCATAAAACCCTAAAATCCCTAAAATCCCTCAAAATACACAAAACCCTAAAAACCATAAATATCTTTAAAATGATATAACAATCCTTAAAAATTAAAATAACTCTAAAACTTTGAAAAGCCATAAAACCCTAAAAAAACTAAAAACACATAAACCCTTAAAAACTCAAAAAGCCAAAAACCTAAAAGCCTAAAAAACCTTATAAAACCTAGAAACCTTCATAATCCCTAAATACTATAAAAAGTATAAAAACCCCTAAAAACATTCAGAACCCTTCAAACCTCTAATAAAACCATCAAAACCTAAAAACGCTTATAACCCCTTAAAAACATAAAAACCATAAACATCCCTAAAACCCTAAAAAACCATAAAAACCATTAAAATTCCTAAAACTATAAGAAATCAACAAACTAAGAAAACCATAAAACCAATAAAAATTCTAAAACCCCTCAAAATACATAAAAATATTTAAAAAAACTCTAAAAAAATAAAAATCCCCAATAACTCAAAAACCCCTTTAATACCAAAAAAACCATGAAAACCCTAAAATCCATAAAAATACCAAAATAATAAAAATCCCTAGAAAGACTAAAATTCATAAAAAACCTTAAAAAGACTACAGAACCCTAAAAATGTAAAAACCTTAAAAACCCATAAGACCCTAAAAACTTTAACAATGCTAAACAACCTAAAACCCTAAAAACCTAACAACCCTAGAAACCCAAAAACACCATAAAAACCATAAAACCAATATAAAATGTTAAACCCCCTAAAAACCATTAAATCTCTAGAAAAACCCTATATTCTCTAAAACCCCTTTAAACCCCTTAAAATGTAAAAAACACTAAAAACCCATAAGACCCTAAAAAATCAAAAATCCCTAAAACCCCTAAAAGCGATAAATACTCCAAAAATTATTAAAACCCCAAAAAACCTAAGAATCCTTAAAACCCTAAAAAACCATAAAAATCAAAAAAATCCCAAAAAGTCCATGAAATTGTAAAAACCATGAAAACAATTAAGAAAACCTTAGATACAAAAAAACACTTAAGAAACATAAAAATCTAAAAAATGAAAAAAACGATAAAAACCCTCAAAACCCTCAAAATCCCTAAAAACTCATAAAAATAGAAACCCTAAAAAGGGATTAAAACCCCTAAATACATTTAATACCTAAAACCCATAAAATCCCCAAATAAAACCATAATTTACTAAAAACACTTAAAACCCCTAAAAACCTAAACAATACTAAAAATCCTTAAAAGAACAATAAAACCACTAAAAACTGTTAAAACCCAAAAAACACATTAAAACCCCTAGAAACGCATAAAACCCCAAAAACCACTATAATCAAAAAAATCGTTAAAATGTGAAAAACACTATAAACGATTAAAAGACTCAAAAAATCTAAAAAAATCTAAAAAAACCCAAAAATCCATAAACCCCTCAAAATCCTGAAAACACATAAATATAATAAAAATCCGAAAAAATCCAAAAGAATTCCTAAAAATGTAAATACTACTAAATCCTTGAGAACCCCTATGAAAACACTATAAAACATAAAACACATAAAAGCCCACAAAACAAAAAAAAATTTATAAAACCACGAATAATTTCTAAAACCCATAGAAACCCAAAAAATACTCAAAATCCCTAAACACCAAAAAACCACCTAAAAATCCAAAAAAATTCCCATAAAATTCAATAAACAAAAAAAACCAATAAATCTATAACAAACCCAAAGAAAACCTTAAACATGTAAAAATCACATAAAACCCATAATAAACCTAAAAAGTGCTAAAAACCAAAAAAAAATTTAAGAATAACCTAAAAACCTCTAAAAACCATAAAACACCTAAAACACATAAAAACACCTAAAACCAAAAGATTCCTAAAACCACTAAAAACTATAAAACTCATTAAAACACTAAGAACATTTAAAAACTACTAAAAACATTAAAACTATAAATACTAAAAAAACCATAAAAACCCTAAAAATCCAAAAAATCTTAAAAGCACTGAAAACCCTTAAATCCCTAAAAATCCAAAAAAACCATAAAAATCATAACTACCCTAAAAAATACCTAAAAATGTAAAAATACTTAAATACCTAAAACCCCTATGAAAACCATAAAAACCTAAAAGTAATAAAAACCTCTAAAAACTAAAAAACACTAAATACCCTAAAATCTATAAAAACTCTAAAAACCATAAAAACCCCCAAATCCCTTGAAAAATAATAAAAACCCATAAAAATATACTTAAGATCTAAAAACCCTTTCAACCACTAAAAAGTTTTAAAAATTATAAAAAACCTCTCAAAATCGAAATAAGTCAAAAAATCATTAAAACCCAAAAAATCAAAAACCCTAAAAACCCTCAAAATCCCTAAATCCCAAAAAAGGATTAAATTCCTAAAAAATCCTAAAAATCCCTAAAAACATAAAAAATACCTAAAAATATTGAAATTCATTAGGAAAACCTTAAAAACCTAATAACATATAAAACCCCCAAAATGCTAAAAGCCCTTGAAATCTTAAAGAAGCATAAATCCCCTTAAAATCCATAAAAACTAAAAAATGAAAGATTTCCTAAAAATCCATAAAATTGTAAAAAGCCCTAAAAGTCATAAGAAGCCCATGAAAACATAAAAACACAAAAAACACCTAAAAACATAAAAAATTTAAAAATAGTTTAATCCCCCAATACAATTAAAAGACTCTAAAACCCTATAAAACACCTAAAAACACAAAACACCGTAAAACCCAAAAAACCATAAAATGAAAAAAAACCCTAAAAACGGTCAAATACCTAAAAACCCTAAAATCCATAAAAATACTAACTAATCTCATCAAGTCCACAAAAACATAAAAAACCCTAAGAAAAAATTAATAACTTAAAAAACACAAAACCCCTAAAAACATAAAAATGGTGAAAAATACTAAAAATCCCTAAGTACCCTAGAAATTCCTTAAAATAAGTAAAAACACCAAAACCCATAAAAATCATAAAAAATCCCTAAAAATTATTAGAAAAGTAAAAAACCCTAAAAATACAAAAGGAAACTTTAAAAACCTAAAACTCATAAAATCCCCCAAAATGTAAAAATGCTTAAACCCCTAAAAACCCAAAACACCTAAAACCCCCTAAAAACCATAAAAACCCCTAAAACCCATAAAAATCAGAAAAACCCATAAAACCCTAAAAGCCATAGAATTATAAAACACATAGAACATTTAAAAACATAAAAAATTCTAAAAACCCTAAAATCCTTTAAACACTCCAAAAACCATCAAAATAAAAAAAACCATCAAAATCAAAAAAAACCCATAAAATACATACAGATTCGAAAAATATATAAAAAAACGCAAAACTTAAACAACCATAAAAACTATAAAAAATACCAATAAAACCATTAAAACCGAAAATAACTAAAAACACATAAAACCACTAAAAATTATGATGCCATAAAACCCTTAAATACGTTAAAATCCATAAAAACCTATAATATGCCTAAAAATCCACTAAAAACTCTTAAAACCTTTTATCCTATAAAATCATTTAGAAACTCTAAAAATCCTTAAAAACCCCAAAAACTCAAAATACCACTGAAACCACAAAAAACCATAAAACCCAAAAAACAATTAAAAAACAAAATTCCATAAAAATTTAAATAACCATAAAATCCTAAAAAATCTCAAGAAAATCCATAAAAACCAAAAAACTCTAAATCCCTAAAAACCCCTAAAAACCATAAAAAAATAAAAATATTTTAAACCCCTAAAAACCTAACAACTGTAAGAACCCTAAAAACACTATAAACCCTCCAAATCCCTAAAAATAATTTAAAACCATTAAATTCATAAAATTCACTAAAAATCACTTTAAACATAAAAACACCTAAAAACTTAAGACCCTAAGAAAACCATAAAAACGTAAAATCGCTTATAACCCATAAAAACAAAAAATGATGAAAGCCTTAAAACCCATAAATCCAAAAAAAACTTAAAAATCCCTGAAAGACCTAGAAACACATAAAAATACTAAAAAACCCCTAGAAATCACCAAAAACTTAAAAACCCAAAAAACCCTAACGAAACCATAAAAAACTAAACACACTAAAAAACCCTAAAAACCTAAAAACTCTAGAAACCATAAAAATACGTAAAAATTCCCTAAAATTCACAAAACACCGAAAAACCCAAAAATCCATAAATACACGACAACACAAAAAAAACACTAAAAACTCTAATAACCCTTTAATCCCCAAAAACGATAAAAAAAACTCTAAAAATATAAAAATCTCAAAATAAACTAAAAAACACCTAAATAACCAGAAAACCATAAAAATTATGAAAACCCTAAAACCCTCAAAATCTCTAAAAACCCTAAAAACATTAAAATCCTATAAAGGGCTTATGAATCCATAAAAATGTAATAACCCCTAAGGAACCTAAAACCCCTAAGAAAACATTAAAATCCAAAATAAATTAAAACCCCTAAAAATATAAAATATACTTTAATCATTATAAACCATGGGAAACCTAAGAAACCTTTAAACCCCATAAATCCCTAAACCCCTAAAAATAACAAAAATCCAAAAAAGGCCCTAAAAATAAATAAAAATGTAAAAAAACCCCCAAAACCATTAAGAACTCTTAGAAAACATTAAAAAACATAAAATAGTTAAAACACCCAAAACACTAAGAAACATTAAACACAAAAAAAACACTTAAAGGAAACCTATAACCCCAAAAAGTCCAAAAAGCCATAAAACCCCAAAACCATTAAAAACCTCCTAAATCCCCACCCCCAAAAAACCACACTAGAATAGTGAATCCTATTTAAACCACTAAAAGTGATAAAAACACTAAAAACCGATAAAATCCTTACAATAATTGAAAAAACCAAACACCCCAAAAAACCATAAAAACCCTAAAACCCTCAAAATCCCTAAAAACCCTAAAACCATAAAAATTCTAAAAATTACCTAAAAATGTAGAAAAACCCATAAAAACCCAAAAAACCCCAATATAAACATTAAAAACCGTAAAATGATTGTAACCCATAAAAACCTAAAAAAACTAAAAACCCTAAAATATCCAAAAAATCATCAAAATACCTAAAAACCCTAAAACCATAAAAATTCTATGAAGGCCGTAAAAATACCTAATTTTTTTTAAAAATCATAAAACCCCAGAAAAATCCTAATAAAATATTGAAAACCTATATGCATATAAAAATCTAGAAACACAAAAAAAACACTAAAACGTTTCAAAAAACCCAAAAATACCTTAAAACAATAAACCCACCGAAAAGACCTTAAAACTACTGAAACCTATAAAACCACTAAAATCTCTAAATGTAATTTAATCCACAAAAAATTCTAATAATAATAAAACCATAAAAGGCCCAAAAAATAAAAATAAAACCAAAAATAACATGGAACCCCTAAAAACCCTAAAAACACTGAAAACCACTCAAAATAAATAAAACCATATGAATGATAAAAACCCATATGTTTTCCTAAAAATGTAAAAATCCTAAAACCCAGAAAATACAAATAAAACCTAAAAACACATAACCCCTCCCTAAAACAAAAAAATTCTATAAACCCTAAAAAATATTAAAAACACTAAAAAACCCAAATAAACTCAATAATCTTTAAAATGAAAAGAACCATAAAAATTCTAAGAATCCCCAAACAATCCATAAAATGTAAAAATCCTAATAACCCTTAAACTCATAAGAAAAAAATAAAACCCTTAAAACACTTAAAACCCCTAAAAACATAAAAAATAATAAAAACGCCAAAAACTAAAATGACCCTAAAACCCTAATACCCATAAAAATCACTAAAAACCATAAAAACCCTAAAACCCCTAAAATTCCTACAAACCCACTAAAAAATAAGAAAAAATTATACCCCTAATAACGTTTAAGAACTCCAAAAATCCTTTGAAACCCTAAAAACTCAAAAAATACCCATTAAACCCTAAAATCCCTTAAGACCTTCAAAATCCCTAGAAACCGTAAATATCCAAGAAATCCAAAAAATCTAAAAAATCCCAAAAATCCAAAAAATCCCTAAAAAATTAAAATCTAAAAAAACATGAAAAAACCTAATAAAACCTTAAAAACCTAAAAACACTTAAAACCCCTAAAAACTTAAAAAACATTGAAATCCCTAAAAACCCTAAAAATGAAAAAAACCAAAAAAATCCTAAAACCCCTAAAACCCCATAAAAATAACATCAAATCCCTAGAAATATTTAAAAACATTAAAAAAAGTAAAAAACCCTGGAAAACCATTAAAAACTAAATACACTTACACCCCCTAAAAACCCTAGAATCCCTAAAATCACTAAAACCCCTAAAACCCTACAAAACCAAAAACCAAAAATATAACTAAAACCATAAAAATCTTAAAAAAATTTATTCATCCCTAAAAACATAAAGTCCCAAAAAAAGTTAACAAAAATAATAAAACCATAAAAACATAAAAACTCCTAAAACCCCTAAATCCCTAAACAATCCTAAAATCTTAAAAATACCATGAACCCCCTAGAAACCCTTAAAACACCAGAAAACCATAAAAACCCAAAAAAACCACTAAAAAACTAAAAACCCTTTAAATATTTATAAATGTTAAAATAATCAAAAAAAATCATAGAAACCCTAAGTACTTGAAAAACCAAAAAATTCTAAAAACCATATAAAAAACCCTAAAACCCCTCAAAATTTTGAAAAAAACTAAAAACCCATACATCTTATAAAAAATCCCTAAAATATATAAAAAACATAAAAGAACCTAAAACCCATGAAATATCCAAAGAAACCCACATATATTAAAAAAATCCTAAAAAAATTAAAAACATAAAAATTATACAATCCATAAAAACCCTAAACCCCACGAAGTCCCTAAAAACCATAAAAACCATAAAATTTTGATAAAATCCCTAAAAATCCTGAAAATTGTAAAAACATGTAAATATCATAAAACCCCATAAGAAAACATTAAAACCCTAAAAACACTTAAAATGATAAAATACCTCAAAACACTAAAAACCCCAAAAATCCTAAAACCCAAAAAAACACAAAAAAACTCTAAAAACCACTAAAAACATCGAAAACCCTTTCACACCCCTAAAAATAATAATAAACTCTAAAAAAATAATAAACCCTTGACAACTCATGAAAACCCAAAACCCCACAAAAAACAATAAGAATCCTAAAAACCCTCTTTACCCTAAAAAAATCAAAATCCCAAAAAAACTAAAAACTATAAAAATACTAATAAGGCCCTAAAAATCCAAAAAAAAACATAAAAAACCCTAACGCCTTGAAAAATACTAAGATTAAATTAAATACCAAAAAACACATAAAACCCAAAAAACCAAAAAACACGGATATACCTAAAAAATCCATAAAATTCTCAAACTCTCGAAAATAATAAAAATCATAAAAACCATAAAACCGCTAAAACTATAAAACCCATTAAGATCCTAAAAATGAAAAACAAATACTAAAAACCCTAAAAATTAAAAAAAACACTACAAACCAAAAAAACACCTAAAAACTAAAAACCATAAAAACTCTATAAAATCCCAAAAAAAACCCATAAAAACATAAAAACCCTTAAAACATTGAAAGCATAAAAACCCCTACAAACAAAAAAAACAATTTCAGAAACGATAAAATAACCATAAAATCCAAAAATGTTAAAAACCCTAAAACCAAATAAAACCATAAAAATCACTGAAAACAGTAAAACCCCTTTTTACACCTAAAAATGTTAAAAACTATAAAACGCTTAAAACCCTAAAAAACTAAAAAAACCTAAAAACATAAAAATGGAAAAAAAACCTCTAAAGACCATAAAACACCCAAAAACCATCAAAATTCATAAACACCCTAAAAACTATTAAAAACCTAAAAAATTCATAAAAATACCAAAAAAATGTAAAAAACATAAAACCCCTAAAAACATATAAATGTTAAAAACCCGAAAACCCATAAAATCTCTAGAACTATAAAAACCCCTAAATACCCTAAAATTCATAAAATTTTTAAATATACCTCACAATAATTAAAAACATAAAGTACCTAAAACCCCTGAAAAGCTTATAGAAAAACATAAAAACACAAAAACACTTAAAACCACTAAAACGAAAAAAATGATAGAGACTGTAAACAACCAAAGAATTCCTGAAAACCATAAAAACCGATAAAAATCCTCAAAACCAATAAAAACTATAAAAAATTTTAAACCCCCCATAAGTTAAAGAACTATAAAAACCATAAAATCTCTAAACCCTTCAAATTTCTAAAAAAGACAATAAACCTATAATTTTTTAAAAAATTCCCATAAAACCTAGAAACCATAAAACCCATAAGAACCATGAAGAACAATACATAAACCCTTAAAAAAGGAAACTAAAATCCCTAAAACCATGAAAAATACTAAAAGTGTTAAAAATCCTAAAAACAAAAAAATCCCAAAAAATCCCAAAAAATACATAAAACTATAAAAATACTAAATAATTCTTAAAATAATAAAACCATAAAAAACATGAAACCCCATAAGAAAACTATAACAACATAAAAACACTTAAAACCCCTAATAAGCATAAAAATGCTAAAAACCCTAAAGACCATTAACAGTATAAAAACAATAAAAACCACTAAAAAACATAAAATCCGTAAAACACTACAACCACTAAAAACTATATAAACCCCAAAAAAACATTGAAAAAATTTAAAAACCCTCCAAAACCAAAAAAACATCATAAAAACTCAAAACCCCTCAAAATCTATAAAACCACTAAAAACTGTAAAAATCATAAAAAAGACTTAAGAATCCAGAAAAATATAAAAACCACTCTAATCATGGAATACCCCTAATAAAATGTTAAAAAACTAATAACACTTAAATCCCCTAAAAACTAATAAATTCTAGAAACCCAAAAACAATAAAAGTCATAAATACCCTAAAACACTCAAAATAACAAAATATCCTAATAACCATAAAAAATACTGAAAATGTAAACAACCATAAAACCTAAAACCCCCTAAGAAAATCATAAGTCCTTAAAAAACACTTAAAACCCCTAAAAGATCTAAAAACCCTAAAACCCTAAAAACCCTAAAAATCTACTAAATAATCTAAAACACATTAAATAACCTAATTTTTTTAAAAAATCAATAAAATTTTAAAATCAATAAAAGACTCAAAACACCCTAAAAACCCAAAAATACCTAAAACCCCTAAAACCCACAAAATCATTAAAATAAAAAAAATCATAAAAAATCCCTAAAATTTTTAAATACGCCTAACAAGTAAAAATAATAATAAATAAAACCATAAAACACTTAAACACATATTAACTATAAAAAACCAAAAAACAGAAAGAACCCTAAAAACCCTAACCCCCCCCCCCCCACACTCAAAATCTCTAAAGACGCTAAAAACCAATACACATACTAAGAAATACCAAAAAATCACTAAAAATGTAAAAACCATACAAACCCTAAAAACCACTAGAAAACCTAAAAAAACCTAAAACTCCAAAAAATAAAAAACACTAAAAACCCTAAAACCCGTAAAAAGACCTTAAAACCCTAATACCTCTAAAACCATAAAAACCCCTAAAACCTTTAAAAACCATAAAAACCCATAAAAACAATGAAAAAACTAAAAAATATCTAAATAATTTAAACACCTAAAAATGAGAAAAACCTCTTAAAACCTTTAAAGGACATAAAAATTCAGAAAAAGCCTAAAACCCTAAAAAATCCTTAAAACCCTAAAAAATCCAAAAAACTATCACAATCTTTAAAAACCCTTCAAAAACATAAATAACATAAAAACTCCCTAAGAATACATTAAAATGTAAAAACCTCAAAAACCCTGAAAATTTATAAGAAAACCCTAAAAAACTAAAAAACATAAAACACTAAAAACCAGAAAAACCCTACAAATCCCAAAAAACCCTGAAAACCTAAAAAACCCCAAAACCCCATCAAAATACCTAAAAAGTGTAGAAAATCAAAATAAAATATCCTAAAATCCCTTAAAACATAAAAAACCCAAAAAACCATGAAAAGACCTAAGAAAACCATAAACAATTTAAAGCACTTAAAACCACCAAAGATCTACAAAACTCTAAATACCCTAATAACCCCTAAAAAACCTAAAAACATAAAGCCCCTAAAACCCATAAAAACACCAAAAACCCTTAAAACCTCTAAAAACAGCTAAAAACACTATATAACCAATTAATCCCCAATGAATTATTAAAACCCAAGTATACCTTTAAAAACCTAAAAAAACGCACTAAAAAAATAAAAACCAAAAAAACCAAAAAAAGATTCAAAATCCCTAAATACCCTAAAAAACCATAAAAAACCTAAATGACTCTATAAACATAAAAACCATAAAATCTCTGATATAACCGAAGTAAAAAATAAAAAACTAAAAACACCTAAAACCCATAAAAACATTAAAATTTCTAAATCCCCCTAAAAATCAAAAAATCCAAAAAAACCCCTTAAAACCATAAAAACCCCTAAAAAAAGAAAAAAATTCTAAAATCCTCTTAAAACATAAAGAAAATTATAAAAACATAAAAATATTTAAAACCCATAAAACTCCTAAGATTCTGAAAAAAAAACCATAAAGACCAAAAATCCAAAAATCCAAAAAAACCATAAAAATCTCCAAAAAACCATAAAAATAAAATAATACCTTATAATCCCTAAAAATTTGAAAACCCTTCAAATCCATAATAAAACATTAAAACCCTAAAGACATGTAAAAATCCTAAAAACATAAAAATCCTTAAAAACCCTAACAAACTTTAGATCCCCTAGGAACAAAAAATCCCCTAAAAACTCTAAAACACCTTTAAACCCATAAAATTGTTAAAAAACTCTAAAAACCCTTAGAAACCATAAAATTAGAATAAAAATGTAAAGACCCCGAAATTTCAAAGAAATTTTTTTCGTAAATACTTTGTAATTTTACGAGTTCTCATTTTCGGACGGCGACTGATTCTGAGGCCCGGTGTGCCCGAAATCAATTTCTAAAGATTTGTTCGGGTACGTTCAGTAAAAATATGTGCGGGGTTTTCTATCTTTTGAACCGGTACTCAGAATTGAATCTTGAGGGCACCGATGGACTCGTAGCACCGATAATCACTTTAGGGGACCTTTACCGCAATTGCATTTTGACGTATGTGGTAGAAAATTTAGGGATTCATTAAGAATAAAATAAAATTGTTGTGTTGCAATTTTATTTAAGTAGAAGTTATTTCCTCCAATAGAATGTTGTAGGTGGGGCCCACACCCCATCTAACATCCCATTGGAGGAAATAACTAAGGGTGGTGGGGCCCACACGAACCCCTAACCTTTCACCTCCCCTCAACCCCCCTCAACTCCCCTCAACTCCCTTAAATTCCAACATTAATGAGGTGAATTAATTCAACTTTAATTCAAATATTTTTGAATTATTGTCTCCACATTTAATCAACATGTTGTTACTTTTATGAGGCTTTTGATATTCTTCCCAACCCATGGAGAATTAATGAAGTGAATCACTTAATTAATTGTTTGTGTGTTTGAAATATTTTTGAAAGGCATGGTAATGTTATTATAATATTGGGAGCCTATTATTTCATTTGGGCAGGAAATTATTAATTTGGAGAAAGCTCTGGAAATAATTGAAGTGTTCTTCTCTCGACGAAGAACAATTACTCTCTCCAATGAAGAACATAAGGCTGCAAGCGTTGAGTTCTTCATTCTTCTTTTTCCTCCGCATCAAGGGAGGAGACGCAGTTCGTGAGCAAACATCGACTACGCTTCCTCCTCAGACGCACCCCGATGTCAACAAATGGATGTTGACTTCGGACCCTTATCCCGCAACACGGAAAATCGAGCATTGGAGTCAAGGTAGGGGGTTTGTATAATTTAAATTGAATAAATTATACCTTCGTACTTGTTGAATGCTAGAGATCGTCTTGACCTCTTGATATCTCCTAACGCAGAGGGAGCGGGCCAAACAAACAGGGCCCGATGACCATCCATTGATCCACATTTAATTTGGTGATGGAAGCGGTGTCGGCAGAGGCGACAACAATCGGAATCGAGCGAAGGCGGCGGCCGCGTGCGGAAGAACCGCGACCCGCAATCATGGGCCGCTCCACCAAAGAAGGATCGGCCGGCTGTAACCGGCCGGGCTGGTGGAACCGTGGTTCCCCACGGCGCCTCTCTGCGGATAACTGCATCCCAAATAGGTGGGGCCGCTCTGGGGGAAGATCTAGCCGTCTTGTTGGCCGACCGGGCGGAAGGAGTCGCAACGATCATAGGCGTTGCGGCGGTGGGATCGCGGCCCGTAGTCGCGGGCCCCTTACACCGGGAAGACCGACCGGGTTAGGTCGTCCATACAGGAGGGCAGCGTCACCGGTTCAAGAAGTCAGGGGAGCTGCCCCCCCCCCCCCCCCCCCGCACATTGGCTTGGCCCTCTGGCCCGTCTGGGGCTGGCCGCGGGTCGCGCCGGCCGTGCCGCGCCAGCCGTGGGTCGCACCAGCCGGGCCGCGCCAACCGCTGGCCATGCCGCACCAGCCTGGTCGGGCCACGCCCAGCCGAGCCGGGCCATGCCACGCAAGGCCGGGCCACACCATTGCGTGGGTCGGGCCGCCTTCCATGGGTCGAAGCGAGTCCCGCCGGACCGGGTCCCGCATTTTTATGTCAGGCAAACCCCCTTAGCTGGGTCGGACTCGCCGAGCCAGGACCGGCCGACCCGCCAACCCACAGGGCTTGGCGGGTCGGGCCCATTTCCCTTAAATGTGAATAACATCATAACTGTGTGTCTGATCGATGCTCCGTCTATGGAACTGGGACCCTTACGATGAGGCGGTACTTTTTCGATATTCTAAGTGTATTTTGGACGACTTTGGAAAAACGGCCGTGTTGGTTCGAAAGTGAAACCAACCGGGACCTCGGAGTGAAAACGCATATAACATAAGGATCAGACGTCCGATTGACGTGCCGTCAACTACGTCGGTTTCCTTTTTATGAGACAGTTCTTTTGGAATACTTCACATGGGATTAGGATGATATTGGGGTATGGTTGGTTTGGTTTTAGCTTAAAAACTAACCGGGTGCTAGAAATGGAAAATCCAATAACTCACAGACCGAGCGTCTGTTCGACGCGCCATATGTTGTGTTGAGACCCCTATGACGAGGCGGTCCTTTATGATACTTATACGTGAGACTTCATGACACATGGAGTATCTGCTCGAGGCTCGTGGATCGGACCCTACCGATGACGAGCGGGGAAATTGCAGAGACCTAGTAGCTGGATGAGCCTTGACGACTGCTGATCGATCGACTCGGAGTGATTAGGATGGCCCAGTGGTGAGCGCTTGTTTGTAGCAGTATATCCACGGTGGAGGAGTTCTTCGTTGAATCGGACGAATCGAGGTACTTGACAGAAGGAGTACCTCTGTAGGCTATGAGAGGGAGCGCTTGGTTGTAGCGGCAGACCCGTGGTGGGAAGCGCTTGGTTGTATCAACAAGACCACTATTCTCGATAGGTGGATTACTTCTGCAGTCCAAGGTTAATAGGAAGCACTTGGTTCTAGAAGGAGGCCCACTGTACTCTACAGAGGAGGATTTCTATAGCATCCATGGTGTCGACATCGTGAATAAAAATCCTGGTTTAAGCTGAGTCAATGACCTTTGTGTTTTCCTCATGATTGAGATGGGTTACTTGATATCTTAGGTATATATATGTGCATATAACTTTGTAATGGTTATCCATTGAAATCAAACGTTGTGGTTTATCCTTGTTGAATTTTTCTGAGTCCTTGAGGGTCTCAGGGTCCCTACTGAGTATTGTTATACTCACCCCTACATGGGCTATGCCCGCACCTCATTGTGTAGGATGCAGATGATGGACATCACTGATGAAGGACGAGAGTGCCAGGACTGGACGGTACCCGGAGGTGGACACTCGGCGTGACAGCACACAGATCAGACTGATAGACACGGAGTGCCGAGGAGGACATCTGTACCTACCCATCAGGTTTGAACCTGGAGGACGATCCTGAAGGATGATCCAGGACCTGCATTCACCTTACAACTATTTCTATTTTCAGTTGTACTTTCTTCAATTGTAGTTGTACCTTTTGGTTGGGCTTTTATTTCCAGCCCCTTTGTATTTTTAGCACACTTGATATAGATATTTTCTTAGTGTTTTCATTTTCTTGTACTCTGGTAGTGTGGGTTACGTTTAATAAAGGCAATGCCTTCCCAGTTTTTAGGGAATTATGCCTTCGGTGCTAGTCGCCAACCCCTGGCCTATGGATGGTGGGCTTGGGGTAGTCACGATACGGGCCCCGGGGTACGGGTCATGACAAATTAGTATCAGAGGAGTCAGTTTTTACCGTAGAACATAGGACTCCGATATTTCCTTTCTGTGATGAAATAGTTTTAAGGGTACTAAGTCTGGTTTTCAGTTTATGGAGTCCAGTGTTTTTGCAGGCAGGTGACGTATCCACACCCCAGGACCCTGACTTCTGACTTTCGACTCAGTGCACGAAAACACTGATTGCGCGTGTGTTTTCAAAAAAAAATTCTTTAAGTCAGCTCAAACTAGGTCAGCTCACAAGGTATAGTCTTTTGACCGTGTCGCATCTGTTCTTTCAGAATTCCTCCCCACGGACGACCAATTTGAGCCCAAAGAGTTGTACGTACTAACATCCCATCAAGAAATGAGGCATCAATACAGGGCCCTCTTCCAGTTGAGGCACCAGCGGTACTACCACCCGTTGGGCCACTGATGCCACCAGCCCCTGCATCAGAGAGTGAACGTCTCTTGAGCGCACTGCAAGAGTTCCAGTTCCAGAGGCCACCCAAGTTTAGGGGAGAGACAGACCCGCAGGTGGCTGAGGATTTGCTGGAGGATATGGTGAGAGTTTTCAGGCTAGTAGGGACACCAACAGACTAGATGGTGATCCTTGCTACCAGCCTTCTTCCGGCAGCAGCAGATAGATGGTGGATTCTGATGCTTCAGGTCCATGATGAGGCGACACTTCTCTGGGCAGACTTCGAGAGCCTTTTCCGGGCAGAGTTTGTCCCAGCCACCCTTCGAGCAGTGCAGATACAGGAGATATTTCATCTGCTGTAGGGAAGCATGAGTGTAGCTCAGTACTCAGCGAGGTTCACCGACCTCTCGTGCAACTCCACTGATATGGTACGAGACACATTCCTCAGGGCCCAGACCTTCGAGCAGGGACTCATGCATGAGATTAGATCTTTAGTTGTCTCCCACATCATCCCAATACAGACGGGGGTGTTGTAGCGAGCCCTCCTAGTGGAGAGTTTCCTAGCTGAGAAATCGTCAACAGTGGGACCCACCAATAGTCAACATGCAGCAGAGTCTTCAGCAGCTGGCAGTAGATAGATGGCATAGGGGTCCGAGAGGACCAGACCCATAGGTGGTCGACCATATGACTCAGGTTCATGTGTGCGAGGTACCCGGGGTGGAGAACGACTTACCAAGAGCAGACAGTGATACTCCCGTGGAAGGTTTGGTAACATGGCACATGACTATCCGACCCACCATAGAGATGATCAGCATATAGATGAGGGAACTCCAAGGTATAGGCAGAGGTTCGATCGAGGCGGACCACAAGGAGCAGGAGACCGAAGCAGAGTTGATGGTCGTGCAGCTGGTGGTGGACGACGCTTCGAGGTGTTGCCACCACCACCACCAGGAGGTCCACCCTGACCATAGAGAACAGGTGGACAGGGGAGATCTCATCTTCAGGCAGCTGAAGCATACGACTATGGAGATCTGGAAGCATGTGGACAGGTTTGGGACTAGTTTGAGGCATGGAGGCCATTGTTCTTGGTGCTTCTAGCTTCGTTAATGTCATTTTTTTGGTTTCATTATGTCTTTGTAGTTAGAGCTACAGTAATAAAAGACACTTTTCCTTGTGAGGTTTTCTTTCCTTCCTTTTTGTGTGGTTAATACTAAGAGGTCCTAGTTAAAACTATTGACTTTACCCTCACTTTCGATATTCCTACTGGAGGAGACCCAGTGACCACACACTGATGCCGAAAGTGTGACTCAACCCTTGGAGGCGAGAGTAATGGTATGATCTCTTAGAAGTAGATTCGAGGCCTTACGACATCGTTCATGACATGAATTTGAATAATTCATGTTATGATTGACTGTATTAGGAAAAGAACATGGTTCATCCAGGGGATGAGACCAGATTTCTCTTTTCGATAGAGGGAAAATCATAGCAGCTCTTGTAAATCATAGGAAAAGATGGGTGGAGACGAGATATTTTAAATTGTCTAGTCTCACCCATAGTTTGTTTGGCGAACTCTTTACAGTCACTTCCCCACTTCTTTAGTAGAGTAGGCAAGGTAGCTTACCACCTATCCCTTCCGCCTCAGTTGCACCGGGTGCATGATGTCTTCCAGGTATCTCAGCTGAGGAGATACGTGTAGGACCCAACCCATATCATCAACCACAGGGAGCTTGACATCGATGACGGGGCGACATTCACAGAGGTCTCGGTGGAGATCGAGGATCAACTGGAGTGGGTCCTACGTGGATGGTCGATTTCTATGGTGCACATTCGCTGGAAGTACGGGAACCTCCAGGAGAGCACTTGAGAGCGGGAGGCTCAGATGCGAGCTCAGTAACACCATTTGTTTCCCAAGTGTGTGTTGTATCTTTATGGGGACGTAAATCCCTGAGGTGGGATTATTGTAAAGACCCAAATATTTCATGGAAAATTATTTCTTAAATACTTTGGAATTTTACGAGCCCATAGTTTCTGACGGCGCCTGATTCTGAGGCCCGGTGTGCCCATAATCAATTTCAGAAATTTTGTTCAGGTACGCTTAGTTGAGATACATGCAGTTTTTTCTATCTTTTGAACCGGTGCTCAGAATTATATTCTGAAGGCACAGATGAACTCACAACACCGGTAATCTCTTAAGGGGACCTTTATGGCCGTTGGGTTCTGTCACATGTGGTAATTAATTTGGGGATTCATTAAGAATTAATAAAATTGTTGTGTTACAATTTTATTTAAGTGGAAGTTATTTCCTCCAAAAGGATGTTGGATTTGTGGCCCACACACCACCTAACATCCCATGGGAGGATATAACTAAAGGTGGTGGGGGCCCACACGAA
>CAUJRU010000225.1:443299-633299 GCA_963277665.1 Viscum album
TAATATAAATTACAGTTATTTGTATTCTATTATTGCTTTCAGGTTCCGAATCCCTTTCAACTATTCCAGACTCAATCAGAGTAAATATTTCTGACTCTCAACAAAACAGAACTGCTGACATTAACGGTGCAGTAAACTGTATAGGTAATGAAATGTACATGTTACATAACTAAAGTTACAGAGTTATTTAACATTACAGGGAGTCTAACATTACATACCTCTTGCTGCTACAGAAGTGTCACTAGAACAATACACTGCAGAGGACATAGGTTCGTCTACTAACTATATGATTCTCAAAGCAGTTCATTTATACTATATCATGGTACCTGCTGTTCTGTTCCAAATTATAATAACATTTTCTGCATTGCAACTTTGTTCAATCAGGTTATTATGATATCGGAGATCCTTCTAACATATGTGAGCATTGTAGAGCTTCTTTTTGGTTCGCTGAGAGGAACAAGAAATTTAGCAACAGACAACACCAACGTTTTGCTCTATGTTGCTCAATGGGAAAGGTTTCTTTACACTTACTACCAGAATGTCCCGAATACCTCCGGAAGCTGGTGTTTGATCGTACTTCTTCTGAATCACTATTATTCCAAGAACACATCCATATTTACAACTCAATGTTTGAATTCACCTCATTGGGTGGAAAGGTAGATAGGTCATTCAATAATGGTCAATCTCCATGTGTGTACAGGTTACATGGACACAACTACCATCGCATTGGCAGTTTATGTCCATCAGATGGTCAACCTCTGAGGTTCGCACAGCTATACGTCTACGATACCGCGCATGAGTGTCAAAATAGGATTCGCGGAACGAGGTATCAGTGATACTCAATGATTTACGATCATTTAACATAACATTCAACTTCCTAAATTAACATTACCAATTTCTCCAGGTTTGACGAAAGAAATGAACAATCTACTCTTAACTACAGTGTTGTCCAGAACCTACAACATATGCTTCATGAAAACAATGCTCTGGATCGAGAATTTCTAAATGCAAGGGATGTGCTTAACAGAAAAGAGGTTCCGAATTTAAAGCTACGACTCCTTAAAAGAAGACAAACTAACCCTGGTACATATAACCTTCCAAATACATCAGAGATAGCAATGCTGATAGTCGGTGATATTGAGGATCTCAACCATGAACGAGACATCATCCTTCAAACCAAAAGCGGTGATTTACAACGAATTGATGAGTTTCACCCACTGTATCTTCCTTTGAAATATCCTTTGATTTTCACAGGTGGTCAGGATGGATATTGCGACAAAATCTTACATCGTTATACTCAATTCACTACAAGTAATACCCTCAGAAAGGTAACACTGAGAGAATACTTTGCATTCCACTTGCAATTCCGTGACAATGATTTATCCATCTTACTACATTCTAGAATATTACTCCAAAAATTTATAGTTGATGCTTATACAATGATTGAGTCTCAAAGACTATCATTCATTCGCTTCAATCAAAAGAAACTGAGAGTTGAACTATACAATGGGTTGCAAGATGCATTGATTCGAGGGGACCGTGAAGGGACGTCATGCGGGAAGCGTATCGTATTACCTTCTTCTTTTATGGGTGGACCAAGGTAAATGATCCAGAATTACCAAGATTCTATGTCGATATGTAATTGGGCTGGGTATCCAGATTTGTTTTTGACATTTACATGTAACCCAATGTGGCCTGAAATAACTCGATTTATTAGAAATCGACACCTCCGACCACCAGACTGCCCGCAAATATTATCTCGAGTATTCAATATTAAAGTAGACTGTCTAATGAAAGAATTAAGAGAAGGCCGTTTTTTAGGGAAGTCACGAGCAGGTTACTACTATAGATTTTTTCAGTAATTTTACTTCCTTTTTGTATTAATTATCTTCTTCAACTAATTGTCAGATTATTAACCTACCTTGCAGTTTTTCGAACCGTGGAGTTTCAAAAACGAGGCTTGCCCCACGTGCACATCCTTCTATTTCTCAGTCCTGAAAATAAAGTTCACACTCCAGCACAAGTGAACAAAATTGTATGTGCTGAAGTTCCAAATGAGAAAGACTACCCAAGACTACACGTAGCTGTTAAAAATTTTATGATCCACGGCCCATGCGGTGATGCTCACCGTACATCAACATGTATGAGAAACGAAAACTGATCCAAATTTTTTCCAAAGAAATTTTTTGGGCATACCACTGTTGATGATGATGGTTATGTTCTCTATCACAGAAGGGATGATGGAATAACAGTTCTAAAAAAAGGAATCCCTTTGGATAATCGGTATGTCGTACCATACAATCCTGTTTTTCTATTAAAGTATCAAGCTCATCTTAATATTGAAGTCTGCAATCAGTCGTCTTCCATCAAGTATTTGTTTAAATATATTAGCAAAGGCAATGATCGTGTAACAGCAGCACTCTATGAAAGCAACAACAGTGGTGTATCAGACAATAATGTGGATGAAATTAAAATGTATTACGATTTTCGATACATATCCCCTTGTGAGGCCTCTTGGAGGATATTTTCTTATGATATCCATTACAGATATCCATCAGTAGAGAGGTTAGGTTTCCATCTACCAGGAGAACATTCTATAACCTACAATGACACAGATAAAATTGTTGATGTGTTAAATCACAATAACGTCAAAGATACAATGTTCACCTCATGGTTTCAAGCAAATTCAGAGTACCCAGAAGCTAGGGCATTGACTTTTTCAGAATTCCCAACAAAGTTTGTTTATCACTCAAATGACAGGAAATGGAATCCTCGAAGGTAGGGGTTTTATATTGATAGGCTTTACTATGTGCCTCAAACAACTGGAGAGCTGTTTTACCTACGGATACTTATAACAAAAATCAAAGGACCTACATCATATGAAGATATCAAAACAGTGAACTCCGTAACTCATGGCACATTTAGAGAGGCCTGTTCTGCTTTGGGACTACTAACTGATGACGCAGAATTTATTGCAGCTATAAAAGAGGTTTCCACTTGGGGAATGGGACATTATGTACGCAGGCTCTTCGCAAGCATGTTGTTTACGAATAACATTTCGCGTCCGGACATTGTTTGGCAGCAAACTTGTCACATTCTAGCTGAAGACATATTATATTCCCAAAGACAGAGGCTTCAGATGGAAGGTCTGCATGCATCTGTCATCTTACATAGTCAAACCAGTTGCACATAACTGTTTTCTATTCAATCTTCCTTATTATGCTATTCAGAAAATATAGTCTCATAAATTTTAGTTTAAAATCCAATGATATTGATTTATTATAATAGTTGCAGGTTGTTATGTTCATTATGTGTACATTGTGCTATCTATTCAATTATTAGTCCACCTATATGCATGTACAATTTAAAAAATATGGTGATGTAGATTCACTGAAAGAATTTTATTTATTACAACTATGATATCATGTTGTTCTTTTTACTATATTTCACTCACTAAACATCAAAAACATATAAATTCTCTTCCCAAAATAGAGAAGATTTTACACATAAATAATCAAGTATATGTTAACTTCAACTAAACACATATAACGTGGACTGCATATAAACAAACGGTTTATTCTTTAAACCTTTACAGTTTACTAAAACATGTATATAATAATTAAAAATGATGATTATGATTAATGATTTATCAAAATTAAGGGAAAATGATATACATTAATAGAACTTCCTCTTCTGCTGTTTATTTTGTGTTTACTTTGTGTTTTACCAGATTTGACACTCAGTGAACATCAGATTTAGATGTATGCTCTGCTTGAAATAGAGCATATATTGCGAAGCAATGGAACGTATCTTCGATTTTATCCTCCCATGCCAGTACTAGATTCCTCAATTCATAGTCCTGTGAATCGTTTAGTGGCGGAGGAACTAAATTACAATAGAGAGTTACTACGAACTGGGTACAGAACTTCAATGACTATGATTACCAATGAACAGAAGGAGGTTATTGATGTCATTCTGTCTTCTATATCTACAAATTCTGGAGCATTCTTCTTCTTGCACGGATATGGGGGCACAGGTAAAATATTCATATGGAAAATACTGACATCATTACTTCGGTCTGAGGGATCTATTGTACTTGCGGTTGCTTCAAGTGGAATTGCATCATTGCTGCTTCCAGGCGGACGCACTGCACATTCTAAATTTCGTATTCCAATAAACATTACTGAACAATCTGTTTGCAATATTCAACAAGAAAGTGATTTAGCAGAACTACTACATTCTACAAAGCTGGTTATTTGGGATGAGGCTTCTATGGTTCATAGATACTGCTTTGAGGCTCTAGACCGTACTCTCCGAGATATAATGACAGAGAAAAATGAAAATGCTGCAAATTTACCGTTCGGCGGTCTGACAGTTGTATTGGGTGGAGATTTTAGACAAATATTACCTGTAATACCAGGTGGTAATAGAAACGACATTGTATTTTCAAGTATTAAGTCTTCATATCTTTGGCAACACTGTCGGGTATTAACTCTAACAAGGAACATGAGATTGCTTTCTTCTACATCCACCGATACATCAAATGAGGTCCACCAATTTGAAAAATGGACTTTAGATATTGGCGAAGGACGAGTTGGAGAACCTAATGACGGTGAAGCGGTCTTCCAAATTCCTTCTACATTACTACTTTACTACACTTCAAATGCAATGACGGCCATAGTGGAGCATACTTATCCAAATTTCATTGAGGAATTCAGTGACGCCTCCTATCTTAAAGAGCGTTCCATTCTTGCTCCAACCCGTGATATTGTCCAAGAAGTAAACGATGACATGATGTCTCTCACAAACTCTGAAAAAAAAGACTACTTCAGCTCTGATACAGTTTGAAATGAGAGTTTTGATACAGATAGGGCCGAAAACATATACACCTCTGAGATGTTGAATTGTATAAACGTCTCCGGACTAGCTGCCCACAAGATTTCTCTAAAAATCGGTGTCCCCATTATGTTACTAAGAAATGTGGATCAATCTGCTGGTTTATGTAACGGCACCCGTATGGTGGTTACACACTTAGGTGATCAAGTCATTGGAACAAAAATTTTGACTGGTTGTCAATCAGGGTATTCCGCATTCATCCCAAGACTTACTATGACACACTCTGGTGGTAGATGGCCTTTCAAATTACAGAGAAGACAATATCCTTTCACAGTTTCTTATGCAATGACTATTAATAAAAGTCAAGGTCAATCATGGTCTTCTGTTGGGTTATATCTACGCAAACCTGTTTTCTCTCATGGTCAACTATATGTTGCGGTTTCTAGGGTCACTTCTCCCAGTGGTTTAAAAATTGTTGTCGATGATAACAATATCATATCATCTCATTACACGCATAATATTGTGTATAAAGAAATATTTGAAAACCTGTCATAGGTACCATTTTAAATATCTTGTCATATTTGTTATAGTAGTTTGAAGTTGGAATTTGTACTTCAATAAATGTGAAACTGCTTCATATCATTCTTTTTTCAATGATATTTAAATTAGTACAGATTGAACAGATAATGTCCAGATCAATTACCCCACTTAATACGATTACCCCAGATGATGATGAGACATTACGGATAGAGGTTCGTGTTTTAAACATGTGGTGAAATTCTTCGCCAGACTACTCTAATGCAGTTGTTTCTATAGATCTAATACTTACTGATAAAGAGGTAAGCATACATTACGTGAATATTTTCAGTTTCTTTCGTATATATTATGTCTCTGTCCTATGTGACAACCTATTTTAATCATTGTTCTTACGTTTTTACATTGTATCACAAGGGGATAAAGATTCAGTGTACGATCAATACCAGCCAGCTTATCTCAAAGTACAAAGATCTAATGCATGAAGGGGAATGATTTATTATACAAAACTTCCAAATAACATCAAACCATGGCAGTTACTTGGGATGTAGACATTCCTGCAGAATAATGTTCACATCAACAACGTATGTTCGTCCATGTGAGGCAGAGATTCCTTTGTTCAGTTTTGATTTTACATCTTTCGATGATATTATTCAAATGAAGGTTCCAGAAGAGCATTTAATAGGTACGTTAAATAAACTTGCATCATGTTATAGTTTTCTCTCCAAATGAGTAACAAAACAAACATTTTAGTTTTGCTAACTTATACCTTACTGTAATAACCTTAACCTCATTTCTGTCATATATCTTATAGAAATATTGGGAATACTACGACACACTAAACTGCTGGAATATATGGGTTCTTCAAACCAGAGGATGCAGATTACTCTTCAGGATGACAGGTCCATGTTGCTGTAAATTTTTTATTACAAAAATGGAAACAAAAAATATTCATTCTTTCTGTTACTTCCTTTTCATACAGAGGTTCCCAAATAACCTGTAGTTTATGAGGTGATTACGTACGTGAAATGACGGAGTACTTGGAAAATAACAAACAGTCATCTACAATACTGATATTACAACTCGTCCGGGTGAAGCGGTTGAGCAGTATGTTTTCTATTGACGTTACAAACTTTTGCTTTACAAACTATTGCAGTTTCTAATTCATTCATAAATTGATTTGGATGAACACGTAACTATTTAATTATGCTTCGTTTAAATACATTATCCTTTCAGCTTCTATTATTTTCACAACTACAAAGAATTCAACGAAAATACTTTACAACCTTCATATTCCAGAAGCAGAGAACTTAAGAAGCAGGTATCATTATATGTAAAAAAATTTGGCTACTTAACAAGTTTAATCTCTGTGCAACCAAACAATATTACATAATTGTTATTATAGTTTATCTTCCTGAATTTCATTCTCAAATTTCCAGGTCTGGGATGGTAATAACAACACAACTACACAGCCCACCCCCTACTATTTCTAGCCCCTCTACAGCGGTCTGGTATTGGAGTAACAAGAAAACAATATCAGATGTAAAAAACTGTTATGAGGTAACTAAATCATCCTAATTTTCATGAATTTCAAATGTTGTATTATGATTTATTGACACAAAGCCTGTTGTAATGATATTGTTATTATGAACTTACTATATTGCAGCCTACACGATTCTTAATAGCAGCTACAGTAGTAAAAGTTCAAAGTACTCACAGTTGGTTTTTCAATTCATGTTACTTATGCATGAAGAAAGTTCAATTTTTTGAAGACAAAATTTGGTGCCACACTTGCAAATTGTCGACTAACAGCACTACTCCCAGGTTTCTTATTATTTATTTTTTAAATGAACTGATGTCACTATGCTTACATCATACAAATAAAATCAATTTACATAATAGCGCTGACCATGTCAACACAATATTTCATGTTACAGATTTCGAGTGCAACTAATGGTTACTGATAGCATAGACTCATGTTCGGTTGTTTTATTTGACAAACAAGTCATCCAGTTCATACATAAAACAGCTGCAGAATTGAGAACTTTTATGATACAGGTAGAAATAACTACTTCTCTGAGATCATAATTTTAATGACATATTTTTCCTGACACTGCTTAAAAATTGTAATTTAGGAAGAAGATGAGTATGGTTTTCCTCCACAGTTGAACATTTTAAAATCAAAAAAACTGCTACTATCACATGATGTTACCAATTACAATATTCAAAACCGTCATCGTTCATTTGAACAAAACAGATTTAGAGTACTATATTTCAGTGATAATGACAACTACATTACCAGCTTCACAGACAGCATTGAACATAATAAGGTATTATAGTATTTCATTTTTTATTATCCATTTATAACTTAAAATTACTTCACTATTCATTTTGGGAATGAATAAACTCTACAGGGTCATCAAAGTAGTGGGTCTTCACAACTGAGTAGTGGCATTGAATTTATCAAGGTACAATGTGCTTCATTCAATTTTCATTCTGCAAAAAATAACATACATTAGTAATGTTTCTTTAATTGTCCTTCCAACCTTGCATAATAGGAACATCAAACTGGTAGGTCTTCTCCATCAACTTCATACACTGCCAGTATGTATGATGCCTGTACGTCTAATCGGTTATCTACTCAGGTATGTAACAGTCGTCATAGCTGAATAATAGCT
This sequence comes from Viscum album, assembly GCA_963277665.1. Classification (NCBI taxonomy): domain Eukaryota; kingdom Viridiplantae; phylum Streptophyta; class Magnoliopsida; order Santalales; family Viscaceae; genus Viscum; species Viscum album. Next base: position 451,348 of record CAUJRU010000225.1, read on the forward strand.
TACTTCATCTGCTTTAACAATAAATGCATGATTAGTGATTACTTTCAATGAATATAATATACACAATGTTCATTTCATTGAAAACCACATTTTTTATGCTTTGATTTGAACTTCATCAATTAGCTTCTAATTCTGCTAAGTATATTCCTTATGTAGACAAACCTTTCAGAAGAATTTGATGAAGAGGATGACATGCAACATGGTATTCAGTGTACTCGACACAGTTTAGGTACAATTACTCATTGTACTCAACAACAAAGGGGGTCGAAGGCTGACTTGAACAAGAAAAATGAGAAATTAGATTGACATTTTTTGCTTTACTGTCAAGGTAATACAAATAAGTGGTTGTTTAATTGGTTTTTACTCATCTGATTTCCAACCTTAACTGCAATACACAAAAATCGGCAGATTGATGTTTCTGTAATTTCTCATGGAGTCCGTTTCAGTTGTAATTTTCTATAATTTTATTATAATATTAACCAGCTGGATGATTTTCATGCAGGACGCATATAATGCTGGACAGTATTCACAACATTCTGGACGTACTCCATTAATTTTGATTTTGTATCAGTTATCGTTTGTCGGATATTTTTAAATATTCTGGACATTACTCAATATGTAGTAGGATAATGGTAGAGGTGTTTCATTATAGAAATTCTAATGCCTTATTTTGGGTATATTTTAGTCACAGCTGATGCTTTTTAAAAACTGAGTTATATGTTATGTATTTGGTTTTCCAAGAAAATTGTAGGTTTCTTCTATGGACGTTACGCATATATTCATCTGCCTAAATTGTGTACTAAATCAGGGAAGTGAACCTATGTTCAAACACTGGTCTGTTTGTAAGTAATTTCCAGCCTTTCAGTGTTTCCATTTTATATCCTGAATGCCCAATATAAATTTCTATTACTTATTAATTCAACATAATTTTTACTACTATGTTTTAGGATTTCTCTTATAATTTCCTTAACTTCTATAGGCCTATGAATGAGACGAGGTCTCTTCCAGTACATGATGAGGTAACTCTTTCAAATGATATTATTGGTTCTTCAGGTGGTAATGCTTTGTCTCAATGTGTTTAAATTGAGAACCAAGACAAATAATATCTTCTGGATTTGAGTGGATCTGCTGGTAGATTGAAGGTTGATGTTTCAGACACCTATATATGGGCAGATTCTGATTTCGGTACTTCTGGACAGTTACCACTGGACTCACTATGGGTTAGTTCTTCATCTGAATCTGAGAAAAAAACAGTGAGAAGGAAAATTCTTCTTCAGAAAACCTGATTCTTATTTTATGGAATAAATCATTTTTTGTACACATTTGTTTATTTTAACTTTCTTCCAAACTATCTGTTTTTTGAACTGCATGGAGGAGGGGATGGGCTTGGCAGGGGGGAGGGGATGGTCTTGGCAGGGGTAGTTGTTATGATCATTAATAAATTTTCATGACAGGAAGATGTTGCCCATCACGTGGTAAGAAATATTGGAAAACAGTACTCATATTTTCATTACAGGAAGATGTTCTTCCTCCTGGTTTCTCTCTGATTCTCCTTTAATTTTGTATTTGATGAAAACAGTACTCATATTTATTCAATATTTTGTATGAAATCCACTTTATTTTTGCAGTTTGGCAACATTCATTATGTGTAAATGTTTATTCATTTGAGTTTCGAATCCTGTTTAATTTTTTCAATTTACAACTCTATTGTAGGAATATGAAATCACTGGATGTTTAGGAGTCAAGTGGAACAATGACAGAGTATTTGGTACAGAAACTATATATTTTTCTTGTATTGACGTATTAATATATTTATCTTCAATGTATCTTATTTTCATTATATCATTGGAGTGGAAATTGATGATTTTTGGGCATGTGTCTCTCGAATAATTCTAGATTTTGGGCATGTTAGAAGGCTAACAAGTCTACTTCGTTTCAGGTGTACATAATTGGGGGTGATGGGATGCAGAGAGGAGCTTTTGTGATTTGTTAGGTATTGCGATTTTAGATCATTAATGAGTCTGGAAGTAGTTACATCATGTTGTAGGCAATATTATTCCCTGATTTCATTTTCATTCAACCATTAACTTAAAGGAAACATTTATTTCCAGGTAGGTATTTGTCATCCAGTTATTCCATGATTTCATTTATTTCCTCCATATATATGATATGACTGAGTTTTTATGGGAGAAGGTGGATGTTTTTATGTTTCTTTATGTTTATATGTTATCCATCATTTGAATAACAATGGTTCTGTGAACCATTTCAATATGTTACCTAGGATATTAAATATCAGCATTTCTATGAACTGATGGTATATCCTATAATCCCCCAGCACACATCAATGGATCACATCACACATCAAATCAGAACACATCAATGATGAGAATACCAATATCTCTACTCCCCAGCAAACATCAAGGCTGGGCAGACCTATAAACCCATTTCAAACATTAATCCTGCACCACTAAACCTGTAAAACCAAAGCTATGAAAATCTGTAATCCCACATCATGTATTAAACCAGCAACTCTAATATTGGAAAACATGCACCTGTAAGCCTGCAACTCTATTATTGGTAAACCTGCACCTGTAAACCTGCACCTCTAATAGACATCCAAAGCACACATTAGACCTATAAACCTGCACCTGTAACTGTAATCCCACAACTCTATCAGTCTTCCAATGCACCTGTAAACCAGCACCATCATGCACCTCATATGGAAGTAACTTCACATGATGAGGGGGAAAATTCACTAGGTTTTTTCAATTATGGATTTTCCTATTCAGTGTCTGAAAATGTTTATTAATATTCTTGAGAGAATAGAGATGCTCTGGGAGGTTTTTCCTTGGAAGAGGATGAGGTATCTTGTAAGGGGGACCTCTCCACTGCTTCCAAATTTCCAGGACTATAATATTCATACTCATATAGAGATAGTGATTCAGCTTCCTATGTATACAGTGGTGGAAGTTTTTATGTTTATTTAAGTTTCCAATCGTCTCACATCTTGGATTCATTTTTTCTGGATGCATCTTCCTATGTTTTCTGTTCAGAAATTCTTAAGGTGCACCCTAGCAAGACTTACCTGCTTCGTCTAATAAATGCACCAGTCAACAATGAGCTCTTCGTGAGGTATACAAAATAATCACTCAAGCTCTTTCACCCGTCTTCACTGTTTAAAGATTCATCAATAACTATCCGATGAAATCATTTCTGTATACTATTTCCCCTCTGTCCAGCCCCCTCCCCCTGCCCTTGCTTAGCCCCGTCCCTCTGCCCAGCTCCCCCCTCCCCCCTGCCCAGCTCCCCCCCTCCCCCTGCCCACCTCCATCCATCCACCTGCCCCTGCCCAGCCTCCCCTCCCCCTGCCCAGCTCCCTTCCTCCCCCTACCCCTGCCCAGCCCCCTCCCCCTGCCCAGCTCCCCCCTCCCCCTGCCCAGCCCCCCCTCCCCCAGCCCAGCTCCATCCCCCCCTGTATCATGATAACATACTGCATATCTTCTTCTCAATTAAAATTGGTAATCATCATATTCCTTCTAACTTATGTGCATGTTCATAGAGTTAATAACCATTTTTTGTACTACTATTTAGGTATTTTGAAGCTACTGTGTAGTCTATATCTCCTAAATTTGTTTCCTATTTCAGATAATTCTCACTACAGTAGATATTGTGATGATAGGACTGATCGCTTATGGGACTGTTCACTGCTGTTGGAATGGCTACGAGAAAAATGTAATATTTCATTTTCATAATGTTGTTACCTTTTTAATTTAATGTTGTAACCTTTTTTTCTTCACATGCATCTGTTTTATCTCCCAACTATTAGATGTTTCACTGTTTCAGTGTTTTAATTACATTATCTTCAATCTGTTTTCAGTTTTTTTATTTCTATGTCCACACAATTATTTTAGATGTGGACCTATATGATTTAAAAGAAAAATTAATATTCTCGTGCTTGTGCACGGGCGGAGTACTAGTTTTAATTGTTTTTAGGTTTTTAATGTTTTCTATGATTTTAGTGGTTTTTGGAGTTTTTACATTTTTACAGATTTTTGGGTTTCTATAATTTTAATAGGATTTAGGATTTTAGGGATTTGGGGGGTTAGGAAAGGAAGATGAGAGGGTCAGGCTATTCCCCCACCCCCCACATTTATTAGAAAGAAAAAAAGGAGGCACAGGAGACAAGGGAGGGGAGAGGTCAAACGACCCACAACCAAAGACCCCTTACAACCCACCCCAAAAAAAGAAAAACCACGAAAGAAAAAGTCTCATGATCCAGACACAACAACGGCATCACCATGTCACATCCAGCCAGTACGAGCATCCAGCAGCACCACATCCAATCATCACAGCTACACAGCAGCAGAAACACGTCCAAACCAACCATCCCCAACAACCAACAACACCAAATCCGACATCACAGCCAATCACACCCAACAACATCAAACCACATCACATGCACCATAACCAAACGCAACCATCATCACCTCCCAGCAAACAACAACCAGTAACTAGCAGCACAACCGCAAACTCATCCACAACAGTGGAAAATTACCAAACAACCACAAGCATCAGCCCTCAATTAGCATTCAACAACCAGTAAATAATGCATCCTTTCCCCAACCAGTCCCCATTCACAACCTTTCCAGTAACCAGCATGTCCTCCCCATGTGGGTCCAGTCTTGAAACCTGCTCATGATCCAGCAGCAAAAATAACTCATAACCAAACCAAGCATCATCACCACAGAGGCCAACAAGAACACATAAGGCACCTCCAAAGTCCAACATAGCATCCAGCAAACAGCAGAAATCCAGAAGCTCGACAAAAGCATGAAACGAAGAGAGTTGAAAAAAAACTTTTATCTTTACATCAGTCATGAATTTCTAGAAGCCAAGACACCACGTCCCACCAAGAATCCACCAAAGACCACCGCCGAGCCATAAAAAACAGAAAAGCCACCACAGAAATCCCAAACACATGTTTGGAGGGGCCACAAGATCAACAATAAGGAAGGGCCAGACACAAACCTTGCCTCCCTGATCAAGGAATCCCACTGTCAGATCTGCGAATCATGAAACCCTAGAATCATATTCCAGATCTGTTGCGCCCGCACCACATCGCTGCAAAATTCCGTCCAATATGAAGCTGAAAAGAACCGAGAAACACCACCAGATCCCGGTTCTATCGAGGAGAGACCCTGACGCCCACAGACGCGCCTCTATCCGCACGAACATCGCTCCATCAGGGAGGTCAAAGCAGCACCTTTAGGATCTCAACACCTCACAATACACAAGCCACAAGAAGAAGGTCGCATGCAATGATCCACGACAGCAAGGAGCCCCATCGCCAAACGCAGCATCTGTATCACACCACAACACCATTAGTGTTTTTTTTCAATTTTTTGAGTTTTTTAGTTCATTAGAGTTTTTAGTGTTTTTATAGTTTTTTAACATCCTTAGGAATCTAAAGGGTTTTAGACATTTAATAGTTTTTAGGTTTTTATGGATTTTATGGTTTTTAAAGATTTTTAGGGTATTATGGTTTTTAGGGGATTTAGGGTCTTTTAGGTTTTTGTCTTTTTTGGGAATTTTAGGGGTTTTATTTGTTTTTATGTTTTAAAGGTTTTCCTGGAGTTTTTATTGGTTTTTAGAGGTGTTTTATGTTTTCAGTACTTTTATGGTCTTTTTAAAATTTTAAAATATTTTAAGGGTTTTTTGGGATTTTGATCGGTTTTATGGGTTTTAGGTCACTAGGGTTTTCAGTGTTTTTAGCCCTTTTTATTTTTTAAGGGATTTAAGTGTTTTTATTTTTATATGGTTTTCATTGGATTTTTAAATATTTAATTTTTTACAGATTTTATGGATTTTCGGAGGTTTTTTGGATTTATATCATTTTTAGGTGTTTTGAGGGGTTTTAGGGTATTTAGTTTTCTTAGGGTTTTTATGGGTTTTGGGGGTTTAAGGTTTTATTTAATGTTTTTTAGGTTTTTTACGTTTTTAGTAGTTTTTTTATTTTTCATAGTTTTGAGGGGGTTTATGGGTTTTAGGTGTGTTTTGTGGGTTTTTGGGTCTTTTAGGGTTTTTAGATATAATTAGGGTTTTAGAGTTTTTAAGTGTGTTTAGATTTTTTTGGTTTTCTTAGGGGATTATAGGTTATTAGGGAATATTTTATGTTATTATGGAAATTTATGTATTTTTATGATTTTTTGTTTTTTAGGATTTTTATAGATTTTGATATTTTTTTTGTTTTTTTGGTTTTTGGGGTTTTTTTGGTTTTTAGAGCTTTTTATGTTTTTAGGGGTTTAAAGTGTTTTTAGGATTTTAACATCTTCTTAGAAGTTTCAAGGGTTTTTATAGGTGTTTATGTTTTTGTTATTTTTGTGTATTTTTGGGATTTTTATGGTTTTAATGGTTTTAGGGATTTTTAGGGTTATTAAAGTTATTTAGGGGTTTTAGGGGTTTAGTGTTTTGTGGTATGTTTGGGTTTTTAGAGGGTTTTTTGAGTATTTAGGTTTTTTAATGTTTTTCAAGTTTTTTAAAGGTTTGGATGGTTTAAAGGGTTTTTAGTGATTTTAGTGGTTTATAGGGTTTTGTGGGTTTTTAGTGGTTTAATGGTGTTATGGGTTCTTATAATTTTTTTTCAAGGTTTATAGTTTATTTTATGATTATTAGTGTTTCTAGAGTTTTTAGGTGTTTTAATTATTTTTAGGTTTTTATGGGTTGATTAGGGGTTTTTAGGGTTTTAGTGTGTTTTACATTTTTTTGGATTTTAGGGATTTTAGGTTTTTAGGAGTTTTTATAGTATTTTGATATTTTGAGAGATTTTAGGTTTTTTTGGATTTTTTGTGTTTTTAGGTGTTTTATCCTTTTTTGATTTCATAAGGGGTTTATTTTTTTTAGGTTTTTAAGGTTTTTTTTTGGGTTTTCAAGGATTTTTTCATTTTTATCTTTATAGATATTTGTAGGGATTTTTTCATATTTTTATCTGTGTTTATGGTTTTAGGGATTTTCAAGTTTTTAGGGGTTTTATGGTTTTTATGGTTTTTTGTGTTTTAAAAGTTTTTTATAGTTATTTTACTTTTTCAAGGTTCTAAATGATTTAAATACTGTTTAGTGGGTTTTCCTAGTTTTATGGGTTTTTATGATCTTTTATGTGTTTATGGGTTTTATGGTTATTTTGGATTTTTAGGGACTATTAATATTTTTAGTGGTTTTATGTTTTTCAGGGATTTTTATGTTTTTTTTTGGTTTTTATGGTCTTTTTAGAGGATTTCTGGGTTTTTGTTGTGTTTTTTTCCATTTTAGGGACATTTAGGGATTTTTTTAGTATTTTTATGTTTTTAGTGTTTTTAAGGATTTTTTGGGATTTTAGGGTTTTTAGGGTTTTTAGGACTTTTAGAGGTTTTATGTGTTTTAGGAATTCAAGGTTTTATTATAGGTTTTTAGGGTTTTAATTTTGTATTAATGTTTTGGGATTTTTATTAATTTTTATGTTTTTATGGGTTTTTATGATTTTTATGGATTTCTTGGGGTTTTGAGATTTTTTATTTTTTTGGGTTTTTTAGTTTTTTTAGTTTAGGTGCCTTTTGTGTTTTTTAGGGTTTTGAGTTTTCTTAGAAATTTCTCATGTTTTTAGTTGTTAATTTATTTTTTATTGTTTTAATTGTGTTTTAAGGATTTTTATGGGTTTTTTTGATTTTAAGGATTTTATGGGTTTTATTCTTTTTAGGGTTTTTATAGTCTTTATGGTTTCTATATTTTTTTATGTTTATTAGGGGTTTTATGTTTTTATATGTTTCTAAGGTAGGCTTAGGATACTCTACGTTTTTAGTTTTTTATACGCTTTTAGAATTGTTTATGGATATATTAGAATTTTTATGTTTTTAGGGATTTTGGGATTTTGAGGATTTTTTAGATATTATGGGAATTAGTTTTTTTAGAGTTGTTTAGTTTTTAGTGGTTTTATGTTTTTTGAGGTTTTTAAATTTTTATTAGGGATTTAAATTGATTATAATGGTTTTTATTTTTTAAGTGATTTTTAGGGTTTTTGCGTTTATATTATATTTAGGGATTTTTATGAATGTTAGGGTTGTTACGGTTTTATTGCCTGTTTGGATTTTGTGGGTTCTGTAGACATTGTATGGTTTTTAACATTTTTAGGGGTTTAAATGGTTTTTATATTTTTTATTGGTTTTTAGGATTTTATGGGGTTTTAATGGTTTCAAGGGGTTTTATGGTTTTTAGAGGGTTTTAGAGTCTTTTATGGTAGTTATTGTTTTGAGGTTTTGTATGGGTTTTATGTTTTTAATGTGTTTATATTTTTATTATGGGTTTTCATGGGTTTTAGTGTATTTTACATTTTTATGGATGTTAAGGATTTTTTTATTTTTATGGGTTTTTAGGGTGTTTAGATATTTTGAGGGGTTTTAGAGTTTTTGGGCTTTTTAAGGGTTTTAGTGTTTTTTTTATTTTATAGGTGTTTTATTTTTTTTACTATTTTATTGTTTTATTTGGGTCATTGATAGTTTTATTGTTATTTCTGTTTATAATGATATTTTAGGATTTTTATTGGGTTTTAAGGTTTTAAGGTTTTGAGTGGGTTTAGAGGTTTTAGTGTTTTTAGTGTTTTTATGGTTTTTATTGTTATTGAGTTTTTATGGTTATTATAGTTATTTATCCTTTTTATAGTTTTAATGTATTTCTAGTGTTTTTAGCGGTTTTCATGTTTTTATTAGTTTTTGGGATCTTTTATGATTTTTAGGGGTTTTATTAGTTTTATGGGTTTTTAAGGACGTTTAGGGTATTTAGCATTCTGATGTTTTTAGGGATTTAAGGTGTATTTTTGTTTTTAAATAATTAATACATTTTTTAGGGGTTTTTATGATTTTTATCATTTTTAGGGTTTTTAGGGTTCTTAGTAGTTTTTTTTGGCTTTTTTGGGTTTTTTTGGGGTTTTTATGTTTTAGGGTCGTTTGGGGTTTTAACGTTTTTTAGGTATTATAGAGGTTTTATCTGAATAAAAAATTTATTGTTTTTAGGGGTTTGTACGGGTTTTTAGATTTTTTTTATTTTTTACGGATTAATTGAGAATATTTAGGATTTTATGGTTTTTTATTTTTTAGGTATTTTTAGGGTTTTATTACATTTTATGGCATTTTAGGGGTTTTAAAAGTTTTGTTAGTTTTTAAGCTTTTTTTATCTGTTTAGGTTTGTATGATTTTTTTGAGTTTCTTTTATTTTTTAGGTTTAAAGGGTTTTTACTCTTTTTATTGGTTTTTAAGGTATTTATAAGGTTTTCGGGGTTTTAATGTATTTTTGAGTTTTTATGGGTTTTAGGGGTTTTCATGTTATTTAGTGTTTTTTGGAGTCTTATGGTTTTAAAGTTTTTTTTGATTTTTATGGTTTTATTTATATTTTTTAGGGTTTTTATGGTTTTTACATTTCTTGGGATTTTTAGGATCTTTTTATGATTTTCTTGATTTTTTAGCTTTCTTGATGATTTTGAGGTTTATAGGGGGTTTAGGGTTTTTAGGGTTTTTACTGTTTTTTAGTTTTTATGGGTTTTAAGTGATTTTTAGTTTTTTAAGATTTTCTTATAGTTTTCCATGGTTTTTAGAGTTTTTTATATTTTTAGGAATTTTTAGGGTTTTTTATGATTTTTATGGTTTTTTGGGTTTTTGGGATTTTGATGGTTTTGGGTATTTTATTCATTCTATAGTTCCTAATTTATTTTTGGGTTATTAGGGGGTTTTTTCGAGTTTTTAGTGTTTTATGTGGTTTTAGATTATTTTATCAATTTAATGGGTTTGGCGTTTTTTCATGTTTTTAGTGGTTTTTTTTGTTTTTATGGGTTTTATGGGTTTTATGGTTTTTAGATGTCTTATATATTTAGGGGATTTTGTGTTCATAGCATATTTTAGGGTTTTTTTAGGTTTTTATTGGTTTTAAGTGATTTTTTGTTTTTTAGGTTTTTTATGGATTTATTAGGGTTTTTATAATTTTAACATTTTTATAGGGTTTTTTTATTTTTATGGTTTTTAGGGTATTTGGGGGTTTTGGGGTTTTATTTGAACATTAGTGTTTTTATTTATTTTAGGGGTTTTAAGTGGTATTAGTTTTTTTAGGTTTTCTTAGGGGTTTTCTAGCATTTTAGTGTTTTTTACGTTTTTAGGGACTATTAGTGCTTTTATGATTTTTATGTATTGAGGTTTTCTTAGTTTTTATGGGTTTTCTGGTTTTTAGAGTTTTTATGATTTTAAGTTGTTTAAACGGTTAATATATTTTTTATAGTTTTTTGGCTACTTATTGGTTTTTAGGGTTTTAAATTGTTTCTTGGGGTTTTATGGTTTTTAGGGGGTTTAGGGTCTTTTATGGGTCTAATCATTTTTTTATATTTTTAGGTATTTTAAGTAGATTTAGGATTTTAAGGTTTTATTGGAAGTTTTCAAGGTTTTTTGGGGGGTTTTATGTTTTTAGGGATATATCGGATTTTTTAATGATTTTAGGGCTTTTATAGATTTTTGGGATTTTGATGATTTTTATGGATTTTGAGGGATTTTGGGGTTTTTTGAGTTTTTATCATTATTGGCATACTTTTTTTGTTTTAATCATTTTTTGGTTTGTTTGGTTTTCTTTGGGTTTTTTTGGGTTTTTAGGGTTTTTAGGGTTTTTTGTTTTTTGGGACTTTTAGGGCTTCTTTAGGATTATTATGGTTTTTAGGGTTTTTAAGGATTTAGAGGGGTTTTAGGGTATTTAGTTGATTTTAGGGTTTTTATGGTTTTTTTATTTTTATGATTTCTTATGTTTTTAGGGGTTTAAAGGTTTTTTAAAGTGTTATTAAAATATTATGGGATTAAATGGTTTTTGTAGTTTTTATGGTTTAATGGGTTGTTAGGTTTTAAGGTGTTTATGAGTTCACTACTAGAAATAGGGCCATTAGCGACCGCCTTGGGGCCACCATTGGCGGTTGCCGAAGGCCCATCGGTGATGGGCTTCAGAAACCGCCAATGGCGATCACATATGTACTTATTCGTACGCCCAAATAGTGGCCACTATTTGGTCAACCTATAGAGACAACTATTAGTGGTCGCTATAGGTAAAAATTTTAAAATGAGAAGCAACACCAGGATCCTCAAAAAATGAAAAACATACTTCTTCATATATACAATGATCCAAAAAGCTCTAATCCATTCCAATCTTCTTTTTCAACAAACCTGTAATAAGATACAAAAGAAACAACTAAACAACAAAAATTAAAATTCTTCATATTTATTCAGATAGTATATATATATATAGAATAATGAAAACAGTTTATAATTTATTACTTAAGAAAATGAGTTCAAAGAAAACATCAAATATCTTTTTACCACACATATAGTTAGACAATGAGTTTTAAATGTAAATCAACTTACTATATAACGATCAGTCTAAGCAATTCAGGTATCTGATCCACATACTAATTCTTCTTGTAGAATATAAATGTCCTAAATATTGTTTTCCTAATATTTTATGTCAATCGGTTCTCGTTTGATTGGTTTTGACCCCTGCAGAAATGATTTGATCATTATTACAACAATGGTAATAAATCTAAAAATGAAATTTTAATTGTACCGATCAATCCCCAAATCAGATTGACGTGCAGTTGATTTAAATAGACCACAAATGTTTTGATAAATGTTCTCCTAACATCGCATGCCAAATAGAAGTCATTTTCTAATTTTGGACCCTTCAGGAAAGATGAGTCATTTTAATAATAGTAAGCAATGTTAATTGTTGTTTTCATTCATATCGAGAAACACGAGCATCTAATTGAAGTGGTGTTGATTCCTACATATCCAAAATGTCCCGATGTTTTTTCACTCATGATATCATTACAACCCAATTGAATTAGGTCTATATTGACATATATTATGTGATTTATCAGTTAACTCCTAATTTTAGGGTCAAACACCTCTTTTGATCATAATGAGCAATTTAGGTCTCTGATACATGTACCGATTCTTATTGAAGAATATAAATGTCTCAAATATCACATTCCTAAGATCAAATTTCAATAGGTGTTCCTTTGGTTGGTTTTTACCACTACACACATGATTTTCTCAGTATTACAACAATGATAAGAAATATGAAAATGAACATTTAATTGTACTGATCTATCCTCGCATCGGATTGATGCACGATTGATTTGGAAAGATCACAAAAGATTTAAGAAATATTATTTTAACTTTTCATGTCAAATAGAAGTCGTTTTTTCATTCCCCCCCCCCCCCACATTAATCTCCCTTGGACAGCCCCGAATCCCAAACCCCTGCAGCGCCCACCTCCACCCTGAACACCCCCACACAAACTCCCCTGAATAGCCCCCATCCCACCTAAATCCCCCCCAACCACCAAGACAACACCCCCTATAGCCCCCACCTCCCACCGCCACCCTTCCCCATTGGACAACCCCCACTCCTAACCCCTTTAATCCCCCACCCCCACCCTAAACATCCCTCCTCCTAACCCCATGCAGCACCCACACTATCCCCCGGACCCCACCACCAAACTCTCCCCGGAAAGCCCCCCCCCCCGAACCTAAACATGCCCACCCCCTCCACCCAAAAACCCCCTCCTACAACATGAAACACTCCCTACACATCCCCACACCCCTCCCCATCTATATATCCCCCTGGAAAACCCCCACTCCCCCCATGGAAACCCCACCCCCAGAGAGACACCCCCCCGAACATCCCCTACTCTCAACCCCCTACATCCCCCCACCCCCACCTTGAACATCCCCCTCCCCCTCCCAACCCCTCCCCCTTGTACAACCCCCCCAACCCCTTGCATCCCCCAAACCGCCCTGGATATCCCCCCCCCAAAAAAATACACTCCCCAGACATCTTCCCACCTACACAGCACTATCCCCCACCTCCACCATGCATCCCCCCTCCCCACATACACACCCATCTACCCCTCCCCATATAAACAACACCCCCCAAACCCCTCCCCCCCATCGGACATCCCCCACTCCCAATCTCCCATGTACAACCCCCACTCTTAACCCCATGCAGTCCCCAACCCCTCCCCCCTTGGAAAACCCCCTCCCAACCCTCTGCAGCCCCCCCCCCCCACTCCACCCTAAAGCCCCCCTCCCCACCCTGCAGCCCCCCACCTATGGATCCCCCACCATATCCCCACTTGAATAGACCCCCCCTATAGCCCAGACTGCCAACCCCCTGGACATCCCCCCGCCCTAGATGGCCCCCACTCACAACCCCATGCATCCCCCACCCCCACCCTGAACACCCCTCGTCCCAAACTCCCCCTTGACATCCCCCCAACCCCCACCCCCAAACAGCCCCCAGATAGACCCACTCCCAACCCCTCCCCCTCCCCATCTGAACATCCCCCACCCCTGGACCCCCCCAACCATTCCCCACTCCCACCCCATGGAAAGCCTCCCCATTGGACATCCCACACTCCCAAACCCCCTCATCCCCCACCCCCACCCTAAACACCCCCCCAACCCCTCCCCCCTCAGACACCCCCTCTCCCAACCCCCTGCATCCCCCACACACCCCCAGACAGGCCACCCCCCAAACTCTCCCCAAACAACTCCCACTCCCAACCCCCTAGACATCCCCCCTTGATAGCACCCACGCGATCGTGAACCCCCATAATGGTCATATGATTCATGAGAATAGTAAATGGTCACCTGATCAAGAACCCTTATATGGGTTACACAATTCACATAATTCTACCAACATTATAAATTTCTTTTATCTGATCCCCATTTCAGGATGGTAATCCTTCTTTTTTGCTTTATACTCTTATAAATTTTTTCAAGCTCAAAGAAATATTTTAATTAAACCAAATAGAGGGATATGATTTTTTTAAATCAAAATTCCAACCATTGGTATCAAGTGATTTATGAAACATTGGTTTTGAATGAGACTCTCCTACCTGAACTTCAAATCAATCATATATCAAACTATCCACCTTTGTATGGCTTCAGTCTTTTGGATGATACCAACATTCACTCATCTAATTATAATCTTCTATCGTGATAGTTCTCATAATCTCTTAACTGAATTCAATTGAAAATCTTTGAAGATAGTCAATTGGTTGTGGCACCACTCCAAGGTTTTTCATATATGTTTTAAAACTCCCCTTAGGTTCTAGATGGTTGTGATATTTCCCATCAATCAATTTCACATATTTATTCAAGAATACTCACATCATCTTTAAAAGATCTAAGAATTAGTCAATTCTCAAAGTAGGACGTATGGATTGGAGGTAACATTTCCGATGAATGGGAGTGGGAATTCTTGGATAGCAAGATCTACCCAATATTTTCCGACTAGAAATGAACTATTATATTTTTTAGGCTACATGGAATTATAATTTTTTTCATATACCATCATTCAAAACCCCTTAGGGAGATAATTGGCCACTTGTGCTGCAGTAATAATTTATTTCATCACTCTCTTGGCTAAGTAGGGATCTATCTCAAAATTATTTACAATTTGGGAGGAATACTTCCTCTTAGTTTGATGAATGAATAATTTGTCCCTACTAGAGATGTTTGAGATGACCCCACAACCCCCTCCCCCGGACATCCCCCCAGAAATCCCCCACTCCCAACCTTGTCCTTGGACATCCCCCACACCCACCTGAACATCCCTCTCCTGCCCTGGACAGCCCCACACCTAACCTCTTACAGCCCCTACCCTCACCCTGAATAGCCCCCCCCACCCACCTGCACAGCCCCTCCCCCTCCACCCTACAGCCCCCACCTCCACCCAAAAGCACCCCTCCCCACCTACACATAACCCACCCCTCCCCACCTAAACACCCCCACACCCTCACCTTCTGAACATCCCCCCTCCCACCTACACAACCCCCCACTCCCTCCCCACCTAAACAGCCCCACCCCTCCCCATCTGAATAGCCCCAAGGGAATTACACATGACATGAGGGTTTACACAACCAAACCACTAATATTCAATAATGAACACTAGATTATCATACTCCAATGGGGAATCTAAGAAATTATCTACCATAATAATGTATCCAATTACTGATCACACTCTTAAAAATAAAAAAATGGAGATTCTAAAAACATAAATTGTTTTAATCTCAAACAATTCTACATCTAAAATCTAAATAAATATAAAAAATTAATTCAACAATAAATATAAAATTAACACACCTCGTGAATATGATGTGTCATGTATGGTCAGAGCTGCTACCTCCATCCGTTGTGTCGGGGCCTAAAACAAATAAAAATTATTAATATTTTAATAACAAAAATAATAGAATTTAAATAAGTAAATTTAGTATAAACTTGTATCGTATGATCCCCGCACCGTCACTAGGACACACAAATTCTAGTAGTATGCTCACCTCAGATATCACTTACACATTTACCTCCTCAGAAACGTACAATCATGCCTCAAAATCTAACATCTACTATGTCATCCCATAAACAACAGGACCGACAACCTCAGTGCGTGATACTACAAAACTAGGAACCCCCGTTCCATATTTCAAACTATATCCTTGACCGTCACGACCAATAATGTGATGGAATATCTAATCCCTTTACATGGGATGCATTCACTGGTCCTATGGTAGCTATTCTAAATCAGATTTAAATTGAGCCTGTGTAATATTTAAAAATATATATATGCTTATATATAGATTCATTTAATTATTGGTAATTAGTACAAGAATATTCTATAAGATTTGTATCCTCAAGATCATTTTGATCATGAGTCCTCATCTACACCGACATTTTATCAGTCGGTGCACCTTCCTCCCATAACTATATACCAATAAAATATAAAATTATTATACAAAAACTTATTAAATAATAAATTTAAAAATAAAAAATAAATACCTCATGTCGGATCTGAGACACGTGACAAGTCCCGAGCCTGTGAGGTGGTCCCTATAATGCTTGATTCTAGTAATGGTGTGCTGAAACCTCCTACATTCAATTAATTAAAATTTCAAATAAATAAAATGTCACACATTATTGATAATATATATAAGATAATAAATATACTAACTACAACAGCCTCAGTAGACCAATATGAAACTAAGTCACACCACTGAGATGGGAGAACACCTCTTGGGACTTTTTTCGGAATGCCCGGGGTACCCACATTTATTACCTAGTGCTCCCTCTTGACAATGCCTTTTTGATATTTCGACATCTCATGAAATTTTCTCAAACACATTAGCCCAAACACATCAAGGAACACTTTCATATTATTTTATTTAAGAAAAAAATCACACATTTTAGTATTTTTTAAACATAGGGAAGAAACTAAAATGGTCTTCTTACTTGAACATCCATCTTAAGCTGGTCTAATGTATCCTAAGGGAAAGAGGACCATTCCCATGTGGTCAATGGAAATAAATGTGGATCTCATATGATCTGACCTAGCTAACAATAATATGCCAGGGCAGTCATCCCCATCGGATGAAATCTCTTTCCAAATGAAACATCTAAGGTCGTGTCGGAATTCCATGAAAAATTCCACGACTAGGGCCTCTCTTATGAGAGGAAGAAGCATTCGAGTCTGATCCTTTTGAAAATAATTTTATACATAATTAGGAATATTTTCATATATATATATATATATGATTAGAAATTACATAAAAAATAAATAGAGTTAAATTCAAGCATACCTCGACCCTGAGATGTTGATGGCTCTGATGGATGATGTGGATCTGCTGCTAGTTCCCCAAACATGCCTGTTGTCATGGAAAACCATAGTAAATGTGCCATAAAAATAGTCAAAAATATAAATTGTATTGTTCTTAAAAAAATAAAACTTGTACAGTTTTTAATAAGACAAAAAAGATAGAATAATTAGTGGAAAATTGATTTTAAAAAATCAGAAAATTAACAAAATAGATAGAAAATTATGTTAAAAAAGGCTTGTATCTAAAGGGTTCTTTAAACATGAAGTTATTTAATATAGTGGACTATTTTACCTATTTACTAAAAATTTATATAATAGAATACATCTTAGCTTTTCCACTAGAAATATCTTTCAAATTTTATAATAAGAAGTTAAAAATTATTTTATCATGGGTTGTTGGATGAAACAATTTACGTGAAACCAAATAAAGTATTTTCAAAAGACATTAAGCATATAAAAGACTTAATTTTAAAATAGTATTCTTCTAGTATTAATCAATCTTCTAGGGAATAGTATAAGTATATTAATTTCCCAATCCATAAAGTTGTTTTTGTTGAAGTAGATATGATGTGTGTGTTTACTTTAGATATTTTAAGCATAATTTTTTTAATTTTTTATTATAAGTTGATGACATAATAATAATATATAATGATATAATATTGAATAATCATGTTAAATTATAATTGAAGATTGTTTTGAAAATGATATATTTCAAGAATTCTGAAAAAATTAGGTTAAGAAATTATTTGGAACCAATCCAGTAGATAGTTCTATCTTTACAAATTTCACTATGATAATAAGTATCTTATGTGGAAAATGTTTGAGTAATTGAAAGCTATAAACAAGAATTTGGTTTAGTATTTTAATTTTTCCTATCCCTAGAACCCAAGTAATGAGGTCACAGACCTAACAAAAAAAAATGATTTTGTGCCAGATTAGTTTTTGGTTGATTCTGACTAATAAAAAAAATTGATTATGTACCAAATTAGTTTTGGGTTATTTTATTGAAAATTATCCATCCAAATTTATTTATTTTGTAATATATATGGAACACATAAAAGTTAAAAAATAAGAAAATGCTTAATAGTTCATAAAAGGTTATACAATTTAAAAAAGGCTTTAAACTGAAGAGAGGGAAAACAATTATGCCTTTCATTAAACATGAAAATTGACCATTTCTCCTTTAACGACCCCTCTAACCAAATAAATATCTTATTCATGTTGAACTACAGTATGTTGATCAAGATGTTGGGAAACAAAGGAAACAGTATCAGGTTTATCTTGTTCAGATAAAAACACTCCTCGCCAGGACATTATCACAACAACTTGCCAACTAGGATTTGAAGGCAATGTAACGAAGAATTTGTGTTCCGCTTGTGATTTCAAAATTAAAGGCTCATTCCCAACTAGTTCATTTCTATAAAAAATATAGTTAAAATTCACCACTGTATATAGATAATGATAGACTTCACTTACACGCACTGGATCAACCACATTAAACTTTAAAAATATATATTTCAACATGTGTGCGTATAAAACATCAATGATGTATGTCAATTGACCATAGTAATAATCAGAATCTACTAATGAACAACTAATGCCATTATTTTGTGTTTCTAGTTTGTCTTCATCATCTTTATGTTAAATAGAAATACATTATAATCTATAGCATTATAACAACGAGCCGTTGTATATGGAACCTTAGCTAGTTGGTTAAATTATTCAGTTAGAGCGGGGTTACCTAACTCCCTTTGGTTATGAACCTACATAATTCAAAGAATTCAATAAGTGTTTCAGAAAAAATAAATTAATATTATGCTTCACTCATAATGAAAATAAATTTATATGTACAAAATGCTTTAACCAATCATGAGATGACGCATAATGATATTGCTAATTTGATACTCAGATGCACGAGAGATCTATTATTTTATCTCATTAATTTGTTTCCTAAAATTGATAACGCGATGTTTAAATAATCAATTTATGCGAACAAACCATGAAAAAGATAAATAATAAAATTTTTAAGACACTCAATACATTAATGGTGCAATTGATGGAGTATTGAACAAGATATATCGATGTGATTGTATCCACTCGATGTTTTCTATATCAAATAAGGTTCCATCTCCAACTAGACCATCATGAATCTAATAGGTATTATCTAATTTTGTTTCAACATCCATAAGATATTCTACACAAAAATTTGTACACTCATCCATAATTTTGTAGTGGGTTTTAATGTATTAATCATCTTTTTAGCTTTTTGGGTTTTAAAATGTTACAATATTTTTAGGTTTTCTTAGGTTTTTTTAAGGTTTTTAAATTTTAAAAATTTTAGGGATTTTTAGTTTTTTATATTCTTTTAGGGGTTTCTGAGATTTTTAGGGTTTTTTAGTTTTTAATATTTTTATGATTTTTCTATATTTTAAGGTTTTCATTGAGTTTTTATGGTTTTTAAGGTTTTTTAAACATTTATAGGGATTTAATGGGGTTTTAGTGTTTTTAGTAATTTAGGGATTTTTTGGGGTTTTGGGGTTTTATGGGTTTTAGGGTATTATGCTTTATAGGGTTTTATATTGTTTTTAGGGGTTTTAGGGGTTTTACCCTTTTAGGTGATTATAGGTTTTATGTTTTTTGGTTTTTAAGGGTTTCTTAGGGGATTTCAATGTTTTTCGTTTTTTTATGTTTTTATGGATTTTTTTCCTTTTATGTTATTATTGTTTTTAGGGTTTTTATAGATTTAGAGAGTTTTTACAGATTTTGAGCTTCTTAAGGGTTTCTTATAGGGTTTCATGGTTTAAGGGTTTTTTTATATTTTATGGATTTTTACTGTATTTAATGATTTTTATGGGTTTTAGGGTTTTATTTTGATTTTGAGTTTTTTTCGGGGGGGGGGCGTTTGGGGTTCAAGGGGTTTTAGTGTTTTTATCATTTTTTAGGTTTTTTTTGTTTTATATGATTTTAGATTTTTAAGGATTTATTAGGGTTTTTTCGGATTTTTCAGTGGTTTTTAAATTTCTAGTGATTTTTACCTTTTTTTTAAGATTTTTATGGATTTTAGGGTTTTTAGATATTTCAAGGGGTTTTAGGAATTTTTAGTGTTTTATTGTTTTTATGTTTTAGTTAGGGACTTATTTTTTTGAGGGTTTTATGGTGCCTTTTTTATGAATTTTAGGGTTTTAAAATGATTTTAGAGTTTGTTTTTGTTTTTAGGGATTTTATGTGTTTTTAGGGGTTTATATAGTTTTTAGTGTTAGATGGTTATTTAGGGTTCATGGAATTTTTTAGGTTTTTAGGGGGTTTAAGTGATTTTTCGATATTAAGTTTTTAAGTATTTTTAGGGGTTTTAGGGTTTTTAATGTTTTATGTATTTTTTTATGGATTTTTTAAATTTTTTATGGTGTTTTAGTGTTTGTATAGATTTTGAGGGTTTTTAGGTTTTTTCAGAGTTTTCTGGTTTTCTAGGAGTTTTTTGTGTTCTTAAGTGTTTTATGGTTTTTTTGTTTTTAACGCTTTTATGGGTTTAATGTGTTTTTATATTTTTTTGGTTTTTGGTTTTTTATGTGCATTATGGTTTTTTTACAGGTTTTAGGGGTTTAATGGATTTAGTTGTTTTTAGGGTTTTTATGATTTTTATGGGTTTTAGTGTTTTATGGTTTTTAAAAAGTTTATCTGATTTTAGTGTTTTCTAGGTTTTTGGGTATTATTATTATTTTTTAGGATTTTATGGTTTTTAGGGGTTTTAGGAATTTTCAAATATTTTAGGGTTTTGAGTGTTTTATTTTTTTAGATGATTTAAGTGTTTTTATGTTTTTATGGTTTTATTATGGTTTTTAGTGATTTCTAAACTTTTTGTGATTTTTTGGGATTTAAATATTTTTATTGTATTTTAGGGTTTCTTGGCATTTTGAGGGTTTTTAGGTGTTTTAGGTTTTTAGGGTATTTTTAGATTTTATGGTTTTTGTTTGGGTTTCTTCGTTTTTTTTTATTTTTTATGTTTTTAGTGTTTTATAGATTTTCTAACATTTTCTAGATTAAAAAGTGTTTCAGATTTTTTTAGTGGTTTTGGAGTTTTCATGGGGTTTTTGGGTTTTTTATGTTTATATGGTGTTTTATGGTTTCTATGGGTTTTGGGGTTTTTAGCGTATTTTAGGATTTTGTATGGGCTTTAAAATTTCTTAGGTTTTTAGGGGTTGTATGTTTTTTTAGGTTTTCATGTTTTTCCTAGGGGTTTTCAAGGGTTTTATGGGTTTTTTACATTTTTTGGAATTTTTAGAGATTTTTTAGGATTTATATGGGTTTTAAGGGTTTTAGGCATTTCTAGGGTTTTTAGGGGTTTATAATTTTTAGTGTTTTTAGTGTTTTTAGGTTATTTATAATTTTTTAGTGTTTTTAGTTTTTATGTTCTTCTTAGGGTTCTTCAAGGTTCTTATGGTTTTTGAAAAATTTAGGGATTTTTATGGATCATTTGGGATTTTTATGGTTTTAGGGTTTTTAGGGATTTGATGGTTTATAGTGTTTTTAGGGTTCTTAAGTTTTTTTTATGATAATTTTTTTGAGTTTTTAGGGTTTTTGGGTTTCTAAAGTATTTTTAATGTTTTTAGGGGTTTAAAGGGTTTCTAGTGTTTTTTGGGGTTGTTTGGGTGTTTTGGATTTTTAATGGGTTTTAGGGGGTGTTCGGGGTTTTATGGGTTTTTTGTAATTTTAGTGTATTTTATGGTTTTTATAGTATTTCATGTTCTTTTTGGTTTTTAACGGTTTTAAATGTTTTTTTGTTTTTAAGGTTATTTTAGGGTTTTAGGGATTTTTACATTTTTTGGGGTTTTTAGTGTTTTTGTATATTTCGAAAGGTTTTAATGATTTTGATGGTTTTAGGGATTCTAATGTCTTTTAGGGTTTATAAATTTTTTATGTTTTTATGGGTTGTAATGTGTTTTATTTTTTTTATGATTTTCTTTGGGTTTTTAAAGTTTTTAGGTTTTTTTCATATTAATGGATTTTTTGTGGTTTTAGGATTTTTTTTTGTTTTTATGGTTTTTTTCATTTGGGGTTTTTCATATTTGTCAGTGTTTAGGATTTTAACGGATTTTATACTTTTTTATTATATTTAGGTTTTTAAAGGGGTCTTTGACTATTTAGTTTTTTTAGACTTGTATAGTTTTTTATGGTTTTTGGTGGTTTCTATGGTTGTTTAGGAGATTTAGTGTTTTCAGGGTCTTTTTAATGTTTTTTGGGGTTTTAACATTTTTAGGGGTTTTAGTGTTTTTATTGTTTTTAGAGGTTTTTAGGGTTTTAGTTTCTTATGGTTTTATTATGGGTTTTCATGTTTTTTAGGGTTTTCAACGTTTTTTGGTATTTTTAGGGATTTTTCATGATTTTATGGAGTTTTTACAATATTTAGGGATTTTGAGGGTTTTTAGGGTTTTTGGGGATTTTAGGGTTTTTTTGGTTTTTTATAAATTTTATGTTTTTTTTTGGAATTTTCAGTTTTTGAGGGTTTTAATGTTTTTTTAGTTGTTTTAGAGGTTTTTTTGGGTTTTTAAGTTTTTTAGGATTTTTTGGGACTTTTTAAGAATTTTATTGTTTTGAGGGGTTTTTTTGTTTTTGGGTTTTTTGAATTTTTTAGGGTTTTTATGGTTTTTAGAGGTTATAAATTTTTTACAGGTTTAAAGTGTATTTAGATTTGTTGTTGGATTTTAGGGATTTTATCGTTTTGAGGGTTTTTCATGGTTTTTAAAGGTTTTTAGAATTTTTAGAGTCTTTTCGGTTGTAAGGACTTTAAACATTTTTGAGGTTTTTAGGGGTTTTAATTGTTTTAGGATTTTAAGGTTTTCCTATGGTATTTCAAGGTTTTAGTGTTTTATATATTTTTATGGGTTTTATGGTTTTCTAATAATTTAGGGTTTTATGGTTTTAATGGATTTTGAGTATTTTTGGGGTTTTGGGGTTTTTAAGTTTTTAGGGGTTTAATGTGATATTAGGTTTTTAAGTGTTTCTTAGTGGTTTTCCTTATTTTTAGGTTTTTTAATGTTTTTATGGATTTCTATTATTTTTATGAATTCTATGGGGTGTTTGGGTTTTTAGATTTTTTGGTTGGTTTTTAGGGGTTTTGGGGTTTTTAGGGTTCTTGAGGTTTTTAGGGGTATTTATGGTTTGTTAAGGTTTTAGGTTTTTTAGGATCTTTTAGGGGTTTTATATTTTTTATTTATTTATTTAAATTATTTTAGAGTTTTTAGGTTTTTATCATTTTTAGGGGATTTAGAGTTATTATTTTCTTAGAGAATTTTATGTCTTTTTTAATTATTTTTATGATTTTGAGGGGTTTTTTGTGATTTTGTGGGGTTTTTTGGGGTTTTATGGATTTTAGGGATTTTCAAATTTTTAGGTTTTTAAGGGTATTAAGAGTTTTTAGGTTTTTGAGAATATCATTTGGTGGTTCAGGGTTTTTTTTGTTTTTAGGGATTTTGAGGGTTTTTGGGTTTAGGATTTTTATGGTTTTTTGTCTTTTTTAGGTATTTAATGATTTTTAGAGTTTTTTATATTTTGATATCTTTAAAGGGTTTTTTGATTTTTTTTACTGGTTTTATGTTTTTTATAGGGTTTTCAGGTTTTTAGGGGATTATGGTTTTTAGGTATTTAAGGGTTTTTTTAGTATTTTATGATTTTTAAGTGTTTCAGAATTTTTTGGTTATTAGTGGTTTTAAGTGCATTTAGGTTTTAATTTTTTCCAATACGTTTTCAGGGTTTTTAGGGTTATTTATGTTTTTTTCATTTTTTTTAATAGTTTTATTATTTTTATAGATTTTTATGATTTTTATGATTTTTAGCTTTTTAGATTTTTTTTAGGTTTAGTGTTTCTGTGGTTTGTTGGGGTTTTTAGGGTTTTTAGGGTTTTATGACTTTCTTAGCGTTTTCCAGGTTTATTAGGGATTTTGAGGTATCTATGGATTCTTAGTGAATTTTCGTGCTTCTTTTGGTTTTTTATTGGTGTTAAGGTTTTTTAGGTACATTGAAGATTTTTAAGGGGGTTTTGGGGATTTTTTGAGGGGTTTTAGTGTTTTTGGAGTTTTAAGGGGGTATAATGTTTTTAGACTTTTAAACGCTTTGAGGAGTTTAAACAAGTTTTAGAGTTTTTAGTGGGGTTTTAGGGTTTTATAAGGTTTTAGTGTTTTTATAGTTTTGGGGGGTTTATGTTTTTATGGGGTTTTAGGGGTTTTAGTTTATTTTTTACATTTTTATAGTTTTTAGGATTTTTAGGGGCATTAAGATTATTTAGGTTTCTATGGTTTTCCTAGAGTCTTGCAAGGGTTTTTTTGGATTTTTTACATTTTAATATATTTTTGGGATTTTTATGATTTTTAAGGTCTTTCGGAATATTGAGGGTTTTATAGTTGTTTAGAGTTTTAGGTTTTTATGTTTTTTAGTTGTATTTTAAATTCTTAGGTATTTTTTTTTATATTTTTAACTTGTTTAGAGTTTTAATGTGAATTTAGAGTTTTAGTAGCTTTTTAGATTTTTATGGTTTTTTAGTGTTTTTTAATTTTTTTAGTAGTTTTAGATATTTTAGGGTATTTTTTGGGTTTCATAGGGTTTTAATTTGTTTTTGTGTATTTTGGGGTTTTAAGTGTTATTAGGTTTTTATGTTTCTTCTAGTGTTTTTGCGGATTTTTTTGGGATTTTTATGTTTTTTAGGATTTTTATTGACTTTTAGTATTTTTTTTGGTTTTTAGTGTTCCTAAGGATTTTGAGGGATTTTTTGGTTATTCACGTTATTAGTGATTTTAAGTGTTTTTTAGTTTTTAAGGGTTTCCAAGGGGATTTTAGGGTTTTTAGAGTTTATTACCTTTTTAGTGATTTTAGTGATTTTTTTTGAATTTTATGGGTTTTTAGGGTTTTTTATAGATTTTGAGGGTTTTCATGTTTTTTGGATTTTTGGATTTTTTGAGTTTTTAGGATTATTTAAGCTGTTTAAATATATTAATGATTTTTTGTTCTTATAGGTGTCACAGAGATTTTATTTGGTCCTTCTTTTCTTTTAGATACAATTTTATCATTTTTAAGGGTTTTTATTTTTTTTGGTCTTTTAGGGTTTTTAGGTTTTTTATGGTTTTAAGTGTTTTTAGGTTTCTATGTGTTTTAAGTGTTTTTAGGTTTTTAAGTTAGTATTAGTGTTCTTCATGGTTTTTAGGATTACTAAAAAATTTATTATTATTATTTTTTTTTTATTTTTTTTACAGATTTTGAGGTTTTTAAGGGTTCTCGGGGTTTTTAGGTTTTTATCGGTTTTTAGCGGGTTTAAAGTATTGTTTGCATTTTTTTATCATTTTTAGAGGTTTAAAGGGGTTTTTTAGTTTTTAGTGTTGTGGAGTTTTTATTAGTTTTTTCGTTTCATTATGGTTTTAGAATATTTTATTGTTTTTATGGGATTTTAGCAACATTAGTATCTCTTTAGGGTTTTTAATATTTTTAATATTTTTTTAGATGTATTTTGGATTTAATTGATTTTTTTTCAAGTTTTCATTGGGGTTTTCAAGGATTTTATGTGTTTTTATATTTTTAGGGTATTTAGATTCTTTTTAGGATTTTTACGGTTTTTGTAGTATTTAAGAGTTTTTAGTGTTTTTAGGGTTTTATCATTTTTGGGTTTTATCAGGGTTTTACGTGTTTTTAGGTTTCAATGCTTTCTGAGTGATTTTCTAGTTTTTTAGGGTTCCTTTTTTCTAGGTATTTTTAGATATTTTTTAGAATTTTTAAGGTTTTATGGGTTTTAAAGATTTTTAGCGTTTTAAGGGCTATTTAAATTCATAATGTTTTTTTTTGTGGTTTTTGGGTTTTTTTGAGTTTTTCTAGTTGTTTATTGTTTTCTAAAGATTTTTAACGTTTTTGGGTTTAAAAAATTGTAAGAGTTTTTTCTGTTATTAGGGTTTTAATGTGTTGTAAGGTTTTTTTAGGGTTTTCAGAGGTTTTTAGGGTTTTTAGGGTATTTGGTATTTTTTAGGGTTTTTGAATTTTTATTTTTATAAGGGATTTATATGTTATTTGGGTTTTACGGTTTTGTATGTGATTTTCAGGGTTTTAGTATTTTTAGTGTTTTTAGATATTTTTATTTATTTTTATGCTTTTTATGGTTTCTAGTGTTTTTACAAATTTTCAGGGGATTTAGGTTTTATTTTGGTTTTTATTGTTTTAGTTTTTTCATCAATTTTATGTGTTTTTGGGTTTTAAGTGTTTTTAGGTTTTTATGATTTCTTTAAGGGTATTCAGTGTTTTTAGGTTTTTTTTGAGATTTTTTTTCTAATTTTGGGTGTTTTATGGTTTTTATGTCGTTTTTTTGGGTTTTTACTGTATTTTAGGGTTTTTAATATTTGTAGAGATTTTTATGTTTTTAGGGGGTTAAAGGGTATATAGAGTTTTTTGTGGAATTTTTTTTAATGGGTTTCTCGAGTTTTTTAGGTTTTTGGGCGGGGGTTTATAGTTTTTACAGGTTTTAGGGTCTTTTAAGGGTGTTTAGGGTTTTTAGTAGTTTTTATGTTTTTAGGGGTGTTATTTTTTTTTTGGTTTTTAACATTTTATTAGTGTTTTTTAGGTGTTTTTTTTGTTTTCATTGATTTTTACATCATTTTCATTATTTTTATGGGTTATAAAGGTTTCTATGGATTTTGAGGTATTTAGGGGTTTTTAGGGTTTTAGGGTTTTTCTTGGGATTTTTATTTTATATAGGAGATTTTATAATTTTTCACATTTCAATGTTTTCTTAGGGGTTTTCAACGTTTTTAGGACTTCTCTTTAATTTTAGGGATTTTTAGTCCTTTTTATGATTTTTATGGTGTTGTGGGTTTTTTCCAGATTTAAGGATATTTAGGGTTTTTGGGGTTTTTAAGGTTTTATGGGTTTTTAGTGATTTTATGTTTTTTGAGTTGTTTTTGGTTATTAATTATTTTTAGATATTTTTAATGTTTTTATTGGGTTTTAGATGTTTTATAGTTTTAGGGGGTTTTAAGGGTTTTTATGGTTTTCATAGTTATTAGGAGTTTTAGGATTTTTAGGTTTTTAGCAGTTTTATGTTTTTTTTTGCTTTATGGTTTTCATTGGGGTTTTATGGTTTTTTTCGTTTTTATGGTTTTTATGGTTTTTATAGGATTTTAATGGTTTTTAGGGGTTTTAGAGATTTTGAGGTCTTTAGGGTTTTTTACGGTTCTTACAGGTTTTAAGGGTTGTATACATTTTTAGGTTTTTCGGTGTTTTAAGTGTTTTTATGTTTTTAAGTTTATCTTAGGGGTTTTCAGGGTTTTTAAGTATATTATGTTTTTAGTTATTTTAATTGATTTTTTATATTTTTCAGGTTCTTTATGGTTTTTTGGGATTTTATTGGATGTTATGGTTTTTAGAGTTTTTAGGTTTTTAAAAGGTTTTTAGTGTTTTTATGGTTTTAGGGATTTAAATTGTTTATATATTTTTTTAGTTTTTAAACAATTTTTATTTTTTCAGTTTAATGGTCTTCAGGGGTTTTTGGGGTTTTTGGGTCTTTTTCGGGATTTTACGATTTTTAGTGTTTTTAGGTTTTTAGGGGTTTGAAGTGTTATTTGGATTCTAAGGTATTTATTGGAGTTATTAAGGGTCTAGGGTTTTTATGTTTTTAGAGATACATATATATTTCAACGATTTTTATGGGTTGTAGGGTTTTAAGGGATTTTGAGGGGTTTTGGGTTTTTAGCATTTTCAGGGTTTTAGTTGTTTTTTGTGTTTGTAGATTTTTAAGGGTTGCTTTTGGGTTTTAATTGTTTTAATGGTATTATACATTTTTATGGATTTTGTTGGTTTTCTTAGTATTTTTATGAGGTGGTAGGGTGTTTTAGGGATTTTGATGTTTTTTATATATTTTTAGGGTTTCTAGGGTTTTTTGGTATTCAGGATATTGAGGGGGTTAAAGTGTTTTTAGGTTTTTTTGTTTTTTTGTTTTTCAGAGGCTTTAAAGTTTTTATTTATTCTAGGAATTTTTTATTTTTTGGATTTTTAGTGGTTTTAGGGATTTTCACTAGTTTTACAGTTTTTATGCTTTTTTGGAATTATAAGAGTTTTTTTAATTTTTAGGGTTTTTATTGTTTTTAAACCTTTTTAGGGGTTTAAATTGATTTTTGAGTTGTTATTTGTTTAGGGTTTTATGGGGTTTTATGGTGTTATAATGTTTTTTGTATTTTTATGGTTTTTGGGGTTTTATATTGGTTTTAAGGTCTTCTTGGGGTTTATATGCGTTTTAACATTTTAAAATCTTTTATGGGTTTTAAGAGTTTTGTGTTTTTAAGGATTATAAGGTTTGAAGGGTGTTTTTATGTTTTTATGTCTTTTAATTGGGTTTTCTTGTATTTTTATGGTTTTTATGGTTTCAGGGATTTTTGGGGTTTTGTAGATTATTATAGTTTTTAGGGGTTTTAGTGTTTTTATTTTTAGGGTTTTTATGTTTTTTTGGTTTTTATGGTTTCCTAGGGTTTTGATGATTTTTTACAATTTAGGGATTTTAGTCATTTTTCGGATTTTTAATGTTTTTGGATTTTGAGGGGTTTTAGTGTTTTTAAATGTTTTAGGTGTTTAAATGGTTTTAGATTTTTCAGTGGGTTGTATTTTTTTGTATGTTTTTAGGGGTTTTATTGTTTCTAGGTGGTTTTAAGGTTTTATGTTTTTTTTGGGGGGTTTTATGGTTTTTAGTGTATTTTAGGTTATTTGGGGTTTTAAGTGTTTTTATTTTTATAATGTTTTCTTAGGTGTTTCTAGTTTTTTATGGTTTTGGGGTTTTTAGGAATTTTTAAGGAATTTTTAAGATTTTAATGGTTTTTAGGGTTATTTTGGATTTTTACGGCTTTTAGTATTTGTACATATTTTAGTGTATTTTTTTATTTTTTGGGGTTTTTTATGTTTTTAGGTTTTATGGTTTTTTTCAATTTTTCATTCATTTTAGAGTTTTTTACAATTTAGGGTATTTTATTAATTTTTCGGATTTTTAATGTTTTTAAGGTTTCTGGTATTTTTAGGGGTTTTTTTTGGATTTTTGGATTTTTATGGTTTGGGGTATTATGGTTTTATGAGTTTTTTATGGTTTTTATGTGTCTTGGATCTTTATAACCATTTTAGTTGTTAAAAGGGGTTTTTTGGTTTTTAGTGGTTTTTAGTGTTTTTATGGTTTTGGGGGTTTTTATGGTTTTCATGGGGTTTTAGGGATTTAGTGTCTTTTAGGGTTATTTAGGGGTTTTATCATTTTTTTAATTTTTTAGTTGTTTTATGTTTTTTTAAGTTTTTAGAGATTTGTAATGGTTGTTTAGTGTTATTAAGGGTTTTCCTGTTTTTTGAGATTTTTTGGGCCTTTTTAGTTTTTTATATTTTTTACGGGATTATGTTTTTTAGGGTTTTAGCCTTTTTTTATGTTATTAGACGTTTTATGTGTTTTCAAATTATTATCGTTATTAAGGTTTTTTTATTTTTTAGGTTATTTTATGGGGTTTTAGTATTTTTAATTTTTAAGGGTTTTAGGGATTTTAATGGTTTTTAGGATATTTGGGTTTTTATGGGTTTTATGGTTTTTTATGTCATTAGGGGATTAAATTTTAATTAGGTTTTTAAGGATTTCAATGGGTTTTATAAGGGTTTTATGGTGTTTTATGTTTATTTTGATTTTTAGGGTTTCATCATTTTTATCCTTTTGGGGATTTAGGGATTTTGAGGGTTTTAGGGATATTTAGGGGTTTTAGAATTTTTAGGGGTTTTAAGTTTCGAGGGGGGGGGGGGGGTTGAGGTTTTTATGGGTTTTAATGTTTTGAACACTTTCAAGGGTTTAAATGGGGTTTTATAGTTTTTAGTGGTTCTGGGATTTTATTGGATTTTGGGGTTTTATGGTATTTAGGGGTTTCAAGCGTTTTTTCGGGTATAAGGTTTTATTATGGGGTTTCTTGGTTTTTAGTGTATTTTACCTTTTTATTGACTTTTAGGTCCTTTAATTATTTTTAGTAAATTTTGAGTTTTTAGGGTCATTGAGGGTTTTTATTATTTTCTATGGTGTCACGTATTTTTATGGTTTTTATCATTTTTTAGGATTTTAGGGGTTTTAAGTGTCCTTAGTTTTTTATGTTTTATTTGGGTTTTTATCATTTTGGGGGTTTTTTACATTTCTTAGGATTTTAATTTTTTTACTATTTTTATGGTTTTAGGGATTTTGGGTGTTTTTGAGTTTTTAGAGGTTTTATAGTTTTTTATTGTTTTTATGCTTTTTAGGGTTATTTTGGTTTCTTTTTTTTTTGAGTTTTTGATGTTTTTTAGTGTTTTTGAAAAATTTTTTGGGGTTTATAGGGGTTTTATTGTTTTTTTGGTTTTAGCTTTTTATGGGTTTTTGGGTTTTTAAGGTATTTATGGGTTTTATGGTTTTAAGGGGTTTTAGGTTTTTGGGACTTTTATTGTTTTTTTGGGTTTTTAGCATTTTTTAGGATTTTTAGGGTTTTTAGTGTTTTTAGACTTTTAATGTTTTCATATGGTTTTTATGAGGTTTTTATGTTTTTTGGGATTTTAAGGTATTTTTTAGTAAATTTATGGCTGTTAGGTTTTCTAATATATTTTGATGGGTTATCGGTTTTTTTAGGGTTTCAGTGTTTTTTTTGGTTTTAGGGGTTTTAATTGTTTTTTGGTTTTTAATGTATTTTTGGTGCTTTATAAAATTTTAGTGTTTTTTATGTCTTGACATATTTTTACGGGTTTTTAGCATTTTTTTAGGATTTTTTAGGGGTTTTAGGGGTTTCTTAGGTTTTTAGGTTGTTAATTTTTTTTTTGGTTTTTAGAATTTTTTCAGTTTTCAAGTATTTTAAGAATTGTTTGAGATTTTTAAAAAAAATTAAAGGGTATTTATATTTTTTAGTGGTTTCTAGGGTTTTGATTGGTTTTATGGGGTTTATGTTTTTAAGGGTTTTAGGGTTTTTATGGATTTTAGGGTTTTTGTGTTTTTAGAGAATTTACCATTTTCTGGTTTTCTTGGGATTTTAGTGTTTTAGGTTTTTATGGATTTATTTGGGGGTTTTCTGTGTTTTTATAGGTTTTTATATTTTTATATATTTTTAGGTATTTTTAGGATTTTTATGGTTATTATCGTTTTTAGTGATTTTGAGGTTTTTAGGGTGTTTTAGGGGTGTTATGTTTTTTATGGGTTTTTTGGATTTCTTTTATTATTTTGGTTTGTTGGTTTTTAAGGGTTTTTAGATATTTTAATGTTTTACAATGTTCAATGGATTTTTATAGTTTTTTGTGGTTTTAGGGTTTCTGGGTTTTTATGTATTTTATGGGTTTTTAGCAATTTTTTTGTTTTTAGGGGCCTTAAGAGTTTTTATGTTTTTAAGCTTTTCTTAGGGGATTTCAATATTTGTAGGGTATTTAGGGTTCTTAATGTTTTTATGTATTCCTAGTGGTGTTATGTTTTTTTATTTTTTTAAGGTTTTCTTAGATATTTTCAGGGTTCTTACTATTTCTTATGTCATTATAGATTTTTATGGTGTTTTTTAATATTTTAATGGGTTTTTTGAGTTTTTATAGTTTTCAGGTTCTTAAGGTTTTTAGGGTTTTTAGGTTTTTCTACTTTTTTGGTTTTTATGGTTTTTATGGGGTTTTAGTGTTTTTTTGGATTTTAGGTTTTTTATGGTTTTGGGGTATTTTTTAGTTTTTAGAGTCTTTTAGGGTTTTGATTATTTTTCAGGTTTATATGGGTTTAAATTATTTTTCATTTTAATGTTTTCTTAGTGATTTTCATGGTTTTTAGTGTTTTTATGTTTATAGGGAATGCTAGTTTTTTTAGATTTTTATGGATTTTAGGGTTTTAGGGATTTGGGGAGGTTTGTGGTTTATAGGGTTTTAGCATTTTTAGGATATTTTAAGTGCATTAAGAATTTTTAAATTTTATGGCTTTTCAGGGGTTTTCTATGTTTTTATGTTTTTTAGTATTTTTAGGGGTTTTTTGAATTTTTATTGGTTTTTTGGATTTTTAAGGGTTTTAGTGTTTTATGGTATTTTTAGGTTTTTATGGATTTTTTTGAGTTTTTCAGGGTCTTTAAGGTTTTTTAGAGTTTTAAAACATTTTTTGGGGTTTAAAGTATATTTGGAGTTCTTATTATTTATATTTTTTATGGGTTTTTATGATTTTTTACAGTTTCTTGGGGTTTTAAGGGTTTTAAGTCTTTTTAGGATAGTTTAGGTTTTTAGTATTTTTATTGGTTTTAAGGAGATTAATGTGTTTTTAGGTATTTATGGCCTTCTTGGTTTTTTAATATTTTTTAAGATATCATTCATTTTATGGATCATTAGTGAATTTTTAGTATTTTTATGGATTATTAAGGGTTTTAGAGATTTTGAGGGTTTATATGTTTTTAGGGTTTTTTATGGATTTTATCTTTTTGATGTTTTTAGGGGTTTAAAGAGTTTTTTGGTTTTTAAAGTTTTCTTAGTGATTTTCAGGCTTTTTGGAGGTTTATACATTTTAAGGATATTTTGAATTTTTATGGTTTTTAGGGTTTTTATTGTTTTTGGGGATTTTTTTGGTTTTTTGGGGTTTTTTTGAAATTTTATCATTTTATGGTTTTTAGTTTTTTATGTTTTTACTGGTTTAAAGGTTTTTTATATATATTTTTTGTGTTTTTAGGTTTTTTATGGGTTTTTAGGGTTTTCATGGTTTTGAATTTTTTATGTTTTTTAGAGTTTTTAGAATTTTTTATGGTTTTTAGGATTTTTTCATTTTCAGGTTATTTAGGTGGTTTAATTGTTTTTAGGTTTTTTAGGTTTTCTTAATGTTTTTCATGGTTTTAGGTTTTTTTATATTTATATTTATTTTTAGTATTTTTTTAATTTTTAGTGTTTTTACTGATTTCGATGGTTTTTAGGATTTTATGGGTTTTATGGTTTCTTTGGATTCTTTTTGTTTTTTGAGTTTTTAGTGGTTGTTATGTTTTGTAAGAGTTTTTTTTATGTTTTTAGGGATTTAATAGGTTTTTATAGTTTTTAGTGGTTTTTTAGGGTTATGATGGTTTTTTGTGTTTTATGGGTTTTATGGGTTTTTTATGATTTGTATGGATTTTTTGGGATTTTAGGGGATTTTAGGTAGTTTAGTGTTTTTAGGGTTTTTAAGTTTTTTTAGGTTATTAAGGTTTTCATAGAGGTTTTCGGGGGGGGGGGGGGTTGGAGTAATTACATTTTAATGTATTTTTAGGGGATTTTTATATATTTATAGTTTTAGGGGTTTTAAGGATTTGAGGGTTTTGGGGGGGATTTAGGGATTTTAGGTAATTTTTGGGGTTTTTTCCTTTTTAAAATTTTATAATTTTTAAGTGTTTTTATGTTTTTAAGATATTCATATGGTTTTAAAATATTTTTAAGGTTTTTTATATTTTTAGGGGTTTTAGGGTTTTTTAGGATTTCAGGGTGTTTAGGATCTTTAGATTTTTTTGGTTTTTGAGGAGTTTAAAAGTTTTTAGGATTTTTATAGTTTTAAAGGTTTTTATGTACATTCTTATTTTTTAGTGTCATAATGGGTTTTTATCGTTTGAAACATTTTTTGGAATTTAAATGGTTTTTATAGTTTTTAGTGCTTTTTATGCAATTTTAGGGTTTTTAAGGTTTTTAGGTGTTTTTATGGTTTTTAGGGGTATTTAGTGTTTTATATGGGTTTTCACACGTTTTAGGTTTTTTGTTGCTTTAATGATGTTTCTATTTTTAAGGTTTATTTGAAGGTTTTAGGGTTTTTAGGGTTTTTGATTTTTTTTCAATTTTTATGACATTTTTAGAAATTTAATGGTTTTTATGGGTTTTATAGATTTTGATGTGTTTTAGGGGTTTTTTTATTGATTTTAGGGTTTTTTGTTTTTTAGTGTTTTTAAGGTATTTTATTTTTTTAATGTTTTTTTGTTCAAAGGGTTTTGGAGTTTTTCTTGGTTTTTAGGGTTCTTATGGGTATTTAAGGATTTTAATGGCTTTTAGTGGTTTTTTGGATTTTTGATTTTTTTCTATTTTTAGGATGTTTTTCATTTTTTAGTTTTTTATGGGTTTTAGAAAATTTTATGTTTTTAGGTGTTTTGGGGGTTTTCATGATTTTTAAGGGTTTTATGTATTTTAGTAATTTTTATGCATTATTAATATTTTTATTGTTTTTAGGGTTTTATGTATTTAGAGGGATTTAGGGTTTTTAGGGAGTTTAGGGTTTTTATAATTTTTAAATTTTCAGAGTTTTTTGAGTCTCAGAGGGTTGTTATAGTATAAATTTTTTTGGGGTCTAAAATGTTTTATGTGTTTTTAGTGCGCTTTATGGTTTTTATTTGTTGTTATTGGTTTTGGAGGTCTTTAGGGGATTTATGTTTTTCATACTCATTTATGGTAATTTAGGGTTTTTGATTTTCTATTTTTATAGTTGTTTTAAATGTTTGTTGGTTTTTATGGTTTTATTATTGTTTTTAGGTTTTTAGTGTTTTTTTGTTTTTTTGGTATTATGGAGGTTTTTTAGGACTTTAGTGGTTTTTTGGTTTTTTAGGGATTTTGAGGGTGTTTATGATTTTTTTAGGGTTTTATGGGGTTTTGGGTTTTTTTATCATTTTTAGGGGTTTTAAGTGATTTTTGGTTTTCAATTTTTCTTAGGGTTTGTAATGTTTTTTATGTTTTTCCTGTTTTTAGGGATTTGAAGGTATTTTTTATAATTTTTATGTGTTTTAAGGTTTTTTATGGTTTTTGGGTTTTTAGGGTTTTTTGATTTTCTATTTTTTCAGCTTTTTTAAATGTTTGTTGGTTTTTTAAGGTTTATTAGTGTTTTTTGGTTTTTAGTGTTTTTTTGTTTTTTGGTATTTTTGATGTTTTTTAGGGATTTAGTGGTTTTTTAGTTTTTTAGGGATTTTGACTGTGTTTGGGATTTTTTTAGGGTTTTATGGGGTTTTGGGGTTTTTATCATTTTTTAGGGGTTTTAAGTAATTTTTGTTTTTGACTTTTTCTTAGAATTTGTAATGTTTTTTAGGTTTTTTCTGTTTTTATGGATTTGACGGTATTTTTTATAATTTTTATGTGGTTTAAGGGTTTTTATGGTTTTCGGGTTTTTAGGGTTTTTAGATTTGTAATGGTTTGTCAGGTTTTCTGGGTTTTTTTATTTTTTCTGTGTTTTTTTAAACATTTTTAGGGATTTTAGTTAGTTTTAGAGGTTTTAGTGGTTTTGATGATTTTTTATGATTTTTGGGGTTTTTAGGGTTTTTAGGGGTTTTTAGAATTTTTTATCTTTTAAGGGATTTTATGTTTTTTAGGTTTTAAGGGTTTCATATCGTTTTTTAATATTTTTACTATTTTTTATGTTTTTATGGATTTTTAGAGATTTTTAGGATTTTTATGGTTTTATGTGGTTTTAGGTATTTTCTAGGGTTTTAGGGATTTTGGGGGTTTTTTTGGGATTATTGGGTTTTTGGGTTTTTATGGGGTTTAAACATATTTAGGGGTTTAAATGGTTTTTAGAGTTTTTATTGGTTTTTATGGATTTTATGGGTTTCAGGGTTTTTATGTTTTTAGTTTTCATTGTGGTTTTAACTGTTTTTATGATTTTTATGGTTTTTATAAATTTTAGTTTTTTGGGGTTTATATTTGTTTAGGATTTTATGGTTTTCTTAAAAGTTTTCATGGTTTTTATGATATTTTTTATTTTTAGGTATTTTGTTTATGATTTTTATGGTCCTTTAGTGTTTTTATGGATTTTAAGGGCTTTATTGGGTTTTGGGGTATTTATAAATATTTTATGGTTTTTAGGGATTATGAAGGGTTTTATTGTTTTTTTTGGGATTTCTGGTGTATTTGGGTTTTAGATTTTTGTTTTTTGTTTTTGTGAGGTTTTGAGGTTTTTTATAGTTTTTTACGTTTTTAAGGGTTTAAAGGGTTTCAATGTTTTTAGTGGGTTTATAGAGTTTTTAAGATTTTTTATAGTTTTTAATGGTTTATAGGGGTTTATTGTTTGTAGGGATTTTAGGGGTTAACAGTATTTTAGGGTTTATGCATTTTTAGTTTTTAGGGGTTTTATGTGTTTTTAGGTTTATAATGATTTATTTGGGGTTTATGCGGATTTTTATGTTTTTCATGTTTTTAGGGGTTTTAGGACTTTTTAGGTTTTTATGTGTTTTTGGGGTGTCTAGGTATTTTGAGTGTTTTGGCGGGGTTTTAGGGTTTTCTGGTTTTTATGGTTTTTTCGGGATTTAGGGGAATTTTAGTTTTTTATGGTTTTCATTTTTTTTATAGTTTTTAACATATTTGGTGGTTTAAATGGTTTTTAGTGTTTTAGTGGGTATTTATGGTATTTTTGGGATTTTTGGGTTTTTATGGTTTTTAGGGGTTTTAGGGGTGTTATGGTTTTTTTGGGTTTTTTAGGATTTTTGCAGCTTTTACGTTTTTAAGGTTTACTAATGGGTTCTTTTCATGTTTTAAGTGTTTTTAGAATTTTTACGGATCTTTAGGGATTATTTAGGTTTTTAAGGTTTTATTGGGTTTTAGGAATCTTTAGGGGTATTAGGTTTTGAGGAGTTTTTTGGTTTTTATGGTTTATTTGGGTTTTTAGGGTTTTTTAGTTTTTAAGGTTTTAATATTTTTTAGATTTTTTAACATTTTTAGGTGTTAAGGGGTATTTATAAAATTTTATGGGTTTTTTAGGTTTTTATTAGATTTTACAATTTTTAGGGATTTTATGGGTTTTAAGGGTTTTTATGTTTTTTATGGTTTTTAGAGTTTTTAGGATTTTAGGGGTTTTAAGTGTTTTTAGTTTTTTAAGGTTTTCTTGGGGTTTTTAGAATATTTTTCTATTTTTACATTTCTATGGATTTTTAAGAAATTTTTTGTTTTTAGGGATGGTGAGGATTTTTTGGCTTTTTAGGGTTTTTTTGGTTTTTTGGGTTTTAAGGGTGTTTTTTTGGCATTTTTTGGGATTTTATGGGTTTTAAATTTTTTAAATGTTTTTATGGGTTTAAAGTATTTTTAGAGTTTTTAGTTATTTTTAGGGGTTTTTTGGGGTTTTAGAATTTTTTAACGGTTTAGGGGTGTTTTTTATTTTTAGGGTTTTTATGGTTTTAGGGTTTTAGGGTTGTTCACATTTTTTGGTATTGTGGGGATTTTTTATGATTTTTATGGTTTTTTTGGGGTTTTAGAGATTTTTTAGGGTTTCTAGGGTTTTTTAGGGTTCTTAATTTATTTTGAATTATTTAGTGGTTTCAAGTGTTTTTAGGTTTAAACAGTTTTATTAGGGTTTGATGAGTATCATGGAACACATGGGAATCGAGGGGTTTAAGGGTAAAATGATGAGGAGGGAAGAATTCACATGGTTGATGAGGCCTCGTTGCGAGGAGTTGGTGGCCTTACAACAAGGGAGCATGCTAAGAGAATGAAGGAGGCCTTAAATGGGTTATTCATAGAATTTTCTAGGGAAGACTAATTCCCTTGATTTGGGGAAGAATTTGGGTCCATGTTTACATTAATTAAGGGCAAAAGATGATTTTAAAGACTCATTCCATGGTGTGATATTAATTTCATGCCCCCCACCATAGAATATTAAATTAAAAGCGGTCGGATAGTTTTCTTTACTTTGCAAAAATTTGTGATACATGTCCCTTAAAGTCATGGGAATGTGTCAAAATTTTCAAAATCATTATTTTGGCATTGTTACTCGTGAAAAATAGTTGTTTGGATTCTGTATCTCTTTGGATATATATAGACATCCCCTTGTACTCTTTGATCATAACGAATGAGGGTAATGTTATTATGGAGAGTAATTCTTGTAAATTTTATGGTCTTGCAAAATTCATGACTTATCAAAGGATTGTTCATTCTTTGTGGTGTATTGTGGCTATATTTATTAGAGATAAGTTATCTTTGGGTTCTTCCTTGACCAACTCTCACCTTTCTTCCATATTTCCACTATTTATAGCCCTTCTCAAATGTTTTCTTATAGAGATCTGGGTACTCAAAATGTGAAATTTGAATAAGGTTTCTACGAAACATAATAGAGCATATTAGAACGCATATAATTTGGTATTAGATCCCAATTATAAGAATTTAGGTTCATCATTTTTTCCCTTCTTATATTTTCTATTCTATTTGAACTAGGCTTTCATCAATTCTAGTCTATTTTGTTCTTCACCTATGGGTATAATTTCTTCATTATTTACAATATACAATATATCAATCCTTTATTTTCAAACCCCATATTTCTTCTCCATCTCAAATCATTGAAATCAATGTTATAGACCATGAGATCCAATGGGT
Organism: Viscum album; assembly: GCA_963277665.1. Taxonomy (NCBI): domain Eukaryota; kingdom Viridiplantae; phylum Streptophyta; class Magnoliopsida; order Santalales; family Viscaceae; genus Viscum; species Viscum album. Next base: position 489,333 of record CAUJRU010000225.1, read on the forward strand.
TAAAATTTTGTGATGAATTCTGAAATTTTCAAAACATGCATGTAGCACCCATACATCCAGGTATTTGTACCTTTATATTTGTATTTTAAATATATAAAATGATTTTTTTATGTTTTTGGAGGTTCAAAGAATATTTTAAATGTTTTTGAGTCTTTTCTGAATGAGTTTGTTTGGCATGGTTAGTAGAACCATTTAACACCTCCATGAAACTATGCAACTGAAATAGTAGACACTGGGGAGGTTCATGATTTGGTCAAACCCTGTGAATTCCCTATAGAAACTATGCTATGATGAATAGTTGGGTATATCAATTTTGGTTCATGGTTTGTCTAACTGTTTTATCTAACCGTGCGACGTGTGTTTGGAGGCAGTGGCTCATGCATGCTTAGTGCACAGTTTTCTTAATTGTCTGCCCATACCATGAACCATGGAAAATTGTATCTAAATTTTTTTGGATCAAATATTATTTACCTCCTAAAACAATAATTTTCCCTAAAAACTCCATCACATGAATTCCACTTCTTCCCAGGGTGGTGGTTAGAATTTCATTTGATCCAAGAGCGATTCCTAGGTGAATCCAAGTTCATTGAAGACCCAAATTCATCGATAAATGCTCAATATTCATCATTTTCCTTAAATCTATTATCATTCCCTCTTTTGTGATCATGGATATAGTTTATTGGGGATGTTTTTGGGTTTTTTTATTTAAATATTGATGATATATTGTTGTTTGGATTTAAGGGAATGATATCTATGTTGTAATTTTAAATATTTAAGCCTATTTGTATAAGTTGTATTGTCGCTCTTCATTTTCGATTATGTTTGAGAGGTATGTTGATTCTCTATTGACTCATATTAATTAGAACATGAAGGATTTATTTAAAATTGATTTAATTTGTTGAAATTTTTCTTAAAGTCATGGTGGGATTTTATAGAGTTCTTATTTGATCTATAGTTATGGAAATATTCAGAATTTGACAGATTTTTAGAAAATAGTTTCTTATAATTTTAAAATTGAGATTTTAAAATTATGGTTGGTTGATGAATGTAATGTATTTTTGGATATTATTTTATTGAAATGCATCGATATGATTTGGGAATAATATTTGGGAATGATTTGAATGGGATGGATAATAGTCATAAAGAAACACCATGAAAGGGACGGAGTATGGTCAAGAAGTTTGACCGTCAATGGTAAAACCAAGCTTATGTTTTTATTTATATTTAGGATGTGTGTGGAAGTGGAAATGTTTATTCCAAATCGTAAGTTGATAAAATTTTAAAATATTTTTTTGATGTTCCTTGAAAAATTATTGTGTAATTTGTTGAAGTATTCCTTAAAAAATGCTTTTGGATGATAATTTTATTGTATTCCATGGAAAATTGTTTTGATTAGATATAAATTGATATAAATTGTTTTTAAATTGATTTATATATATGTTCTATCATGTTCAATCCTAGTGGAATTATTTGGGAAGTAATTTGTGAAATCCTACTAAGTATTATACTCAAACCCTTCTAGGGTAAGATCACTACGGGAAAAAGGGATTTTTTGCGATGGGAATAAATCTCGTCGCAAAAGGTCCGTCCAAGAGGTAATTTGTGACTGGTTGTTACGCTCATCACAAATAACCAACTATTTGCGACGAGATTTCACATTCCATCGCAAATAGTTTGGCGTGGATAGCGCGCCAAACCGTGCAAAGGTTATTTGCGACGGTGGGATCCCCCCATCGCAAATAGTTAAGTATTTGCGACGGGGCCCATTGCAAATAACTGGCGGCGGTTTATAGCCTTTTGCGACGGGTTTTCCTCCCATCGCAAAAGGGGTGTCAGCAAGGACTATTTGTGACGGGTCCCGTCGCAAATAACGTTTTAAACACCGACAGTAATTAATGTGTGCGTAGGTATTTGCGACAGGTCCTATCGCAAAAGATACTATTTGTGACGGGTATCCCGTCGCAAATATTTATGTTGCAACTAATCTAACTTATATATACCCCCATCCGTTTTTCCTCTCATTCCTCTCAAATTTCAGATCATGTTTCTCTATAAACTCGGATTTTAGAGAGAGAATTTTTTTAAGTTTATTTTTTTGTTCACGAAGAAGTTGTGAAGTCGTCTACATCAAAAGAAAATAAGTCTTAAAGGTATTTATGTTTTTTAATTTATTATTTATTTCTCTTTTTTATGTTAGTTTTTTTTATTGTTGATTAGTTATAAATAAATTAAATTTAAATTGTTTTGTCAATAGTATTTATTTGTACTAGTAAATTGAAATTTTTAGTTTGAATTTTTAATAATTAGTAGTAATTATTAATTATTAACTATAATTAGTATTGTATATAATTAATTTGTAGTAATTAGTAATAATTGGTAATAAATGTCAATAAATAGTAATAAATAGGAATAATTAGTAATAAATAGAAATAATTAGGAATAATTAGTAATAATTAGGAATAATTAGTAACAATTAGGAATAATTAGGAATAAATATTAATAATTATTAATAATTAGCAATAATTAGCAGTAATGAGCAATTATTAGAAATAATTAGTAATAATTAGCGATAATTAGCAATAATTAATAATAATTAGTAATAAATTGTAATAATTAGTAATAAATTGTAATAAATTGTAATAAATTGTAATAATTAGTAATAAATTGTAATAATTAATAATAAATTGTAATAATTAGTAATAAATACCAATATATACTAATAATTAGAAATAAATACGAATAATTAGTAATAATTAGAAATAATTAGCAATAATTAGGAATAATTAGCAATAATTAAGAATAATTAGCCATAAATAGGAATAATTACCAATAATTAGGAATAATCAGTAATAATTAGCAATAATTAGCAATAATTGGTAATAATTAACAATAATTAGTAATAAATAGGAATATTTAGGAATAATTAGGAATAATTAATAATAATTAGTAATAAATTGAAATAATTAGTAATAAACTGTAATAATTATTAATAATTACGAATAAATACTTATAATTAGTAATACTTACTAATAGTTAGTAATAATTAGCAATAATTAGTAATAATTAGCAATAATTAGGAATAATTAGCAATAATTAGGAATAATGAGCAATAATTAGGAATAATTAGGAATAATTAGGAATAATTAAAAATAATTAGTAATAATTAGAAATAATTAGCTATAATTAGTAATAACATAGAAATGATTAATAATAATTAAGAATAAATTATAATAATTAGTAATAAATTGTGATAATTAGTAATAAATTGTAATAATTAGTAAAAAATACAAATAATTAGTAATAACTACTAATAAATAATAATAATTAGCAAAAACAAAAATAATTAGCAATAAATACTAATAATTAGCAATAAATAACAATAATTAGGAATAATTATTAATAATTAGAAATAATTAGCAATAGTTGGAAATAAATACTAATAATTAGGAATAATTAGTAATAATTAGCAATAATTAGTAATAATTAGCAATAATTAGAAATAATTAGAAATAAATAGCAATAATTAGCAATAATTAGGAATATTTAGCCATAGTTATCATTAATTAGCAATAATTAGTAATAAATAGAAATAATTAGAAATAAATAGAAATAAATATTAATAAATAGGAATAATTAGGAACAATTAGGAATAATTAGTAATAATAAGGAATAATTAGTAATAAATATGAATAATTAGTAATAATTAAGAATATTTAGTAATAATTAGGAATAAAAACTAATTATTAGTAATATTTACTAATAATTAGGAATAAATACTAATAATTAGTAATATTTAGCCATAATTAGTAATATTTAGCAATAATTAGTAATAATTAGCAACAATTAGGAATAATTACCAATAATTCGGAATAATTAGCAATAATTAGTAATAATTAGCTATAATTATTAACAATTATTAATAAATACTAATAATTAGTAATAATTACTAATAAATACTAATAATTAGGAATAATTAGCAATAATTAGAAATAATTACGAATAATTAGCAATAATTATGAATAATTAGCAATAATTAAGAATAATTAGCTAAAATTAGTAATAATTACTAATAAACAATAATAATTACTAATAATTACTAATAAATACCTATAATTACGAATAATTAGCAATAATTTGCAATAATTAGAAATAATTAGAAATAATTAGCAATAAATAGGAATAGATTGTAATAATTAGCAATAATTAGGAATAAATATGAATAATTTTAACTAATTAGCAATAATTAGAAATAAATAGCAATAATTATGAATAATTAGCAATAATTAGGAATAATTAGCAATAATTAGGAATAGTTAGTAATAAATAGGAATAAAATGTAATATTTAGTAATAAATTGTAATAATTAGAAATAATTAGTAATAAATAGTAATAAATAATATTTATAATCATATCGAATTATTTCTAATAAAAAAATTATATTATCAATATTTATGAAAAAACAAAATTAATATTATTAAAATAATAAAAAAATTATAAAATATTAAAATTGTCAATATTCACAACAGGCTTTTCTCTATTCTTAACATGTTCAAATCTCAAAGGGTCGCCAATTTTCAGGTCATGCAAAATAAAAATTTTGTGTCAGCCATGTCCAATATAAACTCTATAATTTTCCTTGCTTGGATCATCACCTTATAAGTAGCGTTGCAATAGGAAAACCCAAGTAACGCCCTTCTCATCTATAAGAATTATCTCACATGACCCTTTACATAGCCCATTATTCCATCACAATTTAAGGGAAAGATACTGATGTCCTGTCAAATTTTTAAGGAAGAATGATCTATGTAAATAGAGCGAGATGATTCTTAGAGACAAGAATGACATTACTTTGGTCGTCCTATTGCAACACCACTTGCGAGGTGTTCAAACATGCAAGGACAATTATAGAGTTTACATTGGACATGTCTGAATCAAATTCTTTATTGCGCATGACCTGACAACTGGAGACCCTTTGAGATTTAAACATGTTAAGAATAGGGAAAATCATGTTGTGAATATTTTTAATTTTAATATTTTATAAATTTTTTATTATTTTAATAATATTAATATTGTTTTTACATAAATATTAATACTATAATTTTATTATTAGTAATAATTTGACATAATTATAATTAGTAAAAGAAAACTGCTTGGATAATGAAGGGAATATTTTTAATTATCTCCACAACAATGATTACCAAATTTCCTTTCATTATTCAAGCAGTTTTCATTTTGCTATGTATTGTTAAGTATTGTTAAATTAGTAAAAATTATAAATAAATAATAATAATTAGTAATAATTAGTTAGGAACAGTTAGAATGAAATTTTAATAAATTTTAAGAAATTCCAAGAACCTGGCACAATTTCCTGCTCCATCAGCTCCTCCACCTCCTCCAGAAGACACCCCCTGGTGATTTGTTTATGTAAAAAACATTGGAAGTTAATTTGTTTGTAATATGAACTATTTAAAGTTTCTTTCTTTTATATCAGTGCGATTATTACATAATTTAATTTTTAATATTTTATGATTTGTTTTTGTGAATATTGTGAATTTTAATATTTTTTTATTATTTTAATAATATCAATATTATTGTTTCTTTAATCATAATTTTATTAAAAATATTTTTCAATATTATATTTTTGATATTTTTTTTATTTTACTAATAATAATAATAATATTTTATGATTTTTTTATATTTGTTTTGTGAATATTGAGAATTTTAATATTTTTTATTTTTTATTATTTTAATAATATTAAAATTAATTTTTCAATAATCATAATAATATTTTATGATTTTTTTATTTTTTTGTAAATATTAAGAATTTTAATTTTTTTTATTTTAATAATATTAAAATTAATTTATCAATAATCATAATTTTGTTAAATTTGTTTTTCTAAAAAATTATTTTTTACTCACAACGGTATCTGTTGTGACGGGATCCCGTCACAAATAGTCTAAATAATTTTTTCTTATAAAAGTTATTTGCGACGGGATTAGGGACCCGTCGCAAATACTATTTACGACGGGCCTGTCGCAAATAATCTTAATAAATATTTTAAAAAAGAATTTGTGATGGGATAATGGGCCCGTCACAAAAGATTATTTTCGAAGGGCCTGTCGCAAAAGAACTTATATATAAATAAGTATATAATCGGAGAATTATTTTCGATGGTGTTTTCGGCAATGGGCTATTTCCGACGGGGCCCCATCGCTAATGCTTATTTACGAGGGTATCCCGTCGCAAATAACATGTCGCAAATACCTTGAATTCTATTAGTGTATGGTGCATTTTTAGATGTTATATATCGAGAAACATGTAAAGGAAAGTCATTCCAATTCTTTAGTGATTCTTATTGATACCATAGGTTGGACATGTAGATTTGAATCTTAAATCATATTGGGATTTTCTATCAGTATCTTTAGTGTCTTTTGTTTTTTATCATTTTCTTCCATTAGTTAGGTCACGTTGAATTTGATTGTACTATGATATTATATTTTGTTTTAATATTGTATTGGCAAGAATTTTGGAACCCATGCATCATCAAGAAGTTTGGTTATTTTGGTTATCATTGGTTTGGTCATTTTTTCATAAAAGGAAAAATCATCACCCAATTGTTTTTGAGGCCCTTGGAATTTTTTTCCAGCCATTAGTATCTTGGGGATTTCACATAAGGCCTATTATACCCCCCAGTCACTTCTCAATACAAAGAGGAGGGGAAGGATGATACAAATTGTATCATCTTGTTCATTCCTTGAAATTAAAATCATACAGGTCTGTTTCTTTGGATGATATCATGGAGATAATATTTTCTGATCTTGAAATATAAACCAGAAAAGGCATAACTATCTACTTTATGCTAAAAATTATGTTACCATGGAGTTCAGTACAAGAGTGTTTTCAGATAATTTTATGATTTTTCATCTAATCGTCATGGGTTTAGCCTATTAGAAGAGTATTAAAAGAATAAATAGGATGACTTTCCACCAAGAGTAAAAAATTCATTTTGAGTAATGGTTTATGATTTGGTGAAAAAAAATTCATTTTAAAAAATTGTGGAAAATGGTTTGATTTACAAAAGAATTGAAGAATTTTCATAAATGCATTGAATGTGGAAATTATTGAATTTTGGAAAGCCAAGTTGTGATATGTATGATGTAGTAAATTTAAAATTGTTAAGTCTTCATTTACAAGAGAGTTATACTAAATGGATTTTTATTTTGGTTATATTGAATGGAACAGGGTAGGCGCTATAAAATCCAACATAAAGAGGCTACTAAAAATTTGGTCACACCTGAGCCATGAGTGGACCAACCGTTGGTTTAGAGTATTGTCTTGGAATTTCTGGTCGTGGATAGAGGGAATGTAAACAACAAAATAGGGAAAGTGGATCATTCAGTTCAGTTACAAAATTAGAATCCGCCAATGTTTCAGGGTGATTTAGAACTATAAAATGAAGAAGTGTGGATAGATATGATGAATTGAATCATTCATTTCCTCTACACATCAGTTGATCTGAAGTTAATGTTATCAATATACATGAGGGATTATCTTTCATGCTAGTGGGGGCATTTAGTAGTTCATGATAAATTTTACCATGGAATGACATGGGATGTTTTGAAAAATTATTTTAAAAAAAATTATATTCTCATACTTTACAGATTGCGAGAACAAAAAACCTATTCGGTATTAAGAATTAAAACCTCATTGTGACATAGTATTCATCTAAATTATGAATTTAGTCCTCTTTTTTGATATAGTTTCTATATGTTCTCCCTTAATGGAATTCGTTTTTTGAATTAGGGACAATAGAAGAGATTTGATCAAATAATTATGTACATTATATATCAGATTATACAGAGATGGTTAAGAGAGAAATAGTAGAAGAAAGAGATATCTTAAGAAATATGATTAGAGTAAGTATGTTAATACCTTTGGGATATGGTGGTAACTCTAATTCTGGTAATAAGTTGAAAATGGACACATATTTCCATGGTGGTGGTATGACTTGGAATCCGACGGTGATATTAGTGAATCTTCTATATAAATCAAAGGGTGCACCAAATTATTTTTAATGTGGTTTTATCGATAACATAGAGAACTATTATAAATAACCACCTAGATTATGTTACAATTACAGTAATATGGGACATATACAATGATATTTTCATATTTCATTGTGTTCATGTTTTGTAGACACATCTCATGCTTCTCTATAATCATATGCATCGATGGGATGAGTGCAGCCGAATTTTTCTCATTAGAAAACTCGAGCATTCCATGGAGAATCTATGAATAACATGAAACCTTAACCTGGGAAATCTCAATAATGTATCAAAAATCAAAGTTCATTGATTATGAAATTGTATAGGGCTGATCAAGTCATCATGTATTATCAATCGGGACCTTAAATGGTGAGAGGTATTACTATTTTGAATGTTACCCATATGCATGATTTTTTTGGTATGGGTGTATCCCATTAATTTATAGATTCTCATGTTTTTGATCATCTTGATTTTCATGTTGAGATGAACCCCTCTATTTGGTAACTTCGAACTTCTCTGGGAAACAAAGAATTTTGAGCCTTTGTGTTCAAAGGATGGTCTATAACTATCGATGGGGATGAATTGATTTGGGACTTATCGGTGCTTGAGATGGATATCTATGACTTAATCCTAGGTATGGATTACTTCACAATGTTTAGAGTTCACATCTATCATTAATTAATCCAACTAGGTTATTTAAAAGTTTTAATTCACCTAAACCAAAAACCCGCTTCCATCGTCGGTGGTTACTTCTTTGCAGTAATTTCGATCTGTTTTCCTTACACGTTCCTATCAGCCGGTACTCCATCTAGGCGGGCTTTATAACTGATGATGGAATTAAGAATCTATTTTGAAGAAATCAGAATATAAAGGGGAGTGGAGTTGGATTGTTGGAATGAACAGTTGGAATTACCTCATACTAGTTATAGTTATTATGTTTTTTAGGGTTTTAGGGTTTTTTGGGGTTTTTTATGGGTTAAGGGGTTTTATGGTTTTTATGGTTTTTTAGGGTTTCATTTTTTTAGTTGAATGTGTTTTTATGATTTTTTATAGTTTTTAACATTTTTTGTGGTCTAAAGAGATTTTAGGTTTTTTAGTGGGTTTTAATGGTTTTATATGTTTTTAAATACTTTGGAGGTTTTTATTGTTTTTAGTTGTTTTATGTTTTTTTGGTTTTAGGGGTTTTAGGGTTTTAAATGTTTTATGTTTCTTAAATATTTCTTAGGGATATTAGGGTTTTTGGTTTTTTTAGGTTTTTAGGGGTTTTAGTAATTTTTATGATTTTGTATTGTTTTTATGGTTTTAGGGATTTTGATGGTTTTAAGGGAATTTTATGGTTTTTTTTGGTTTTTTTCGGTTTTCGGGGTTTTTGAGTTTTCTAGAGTTTTTATGGTTTTTTAATATTTTTAAGGGTTTAAATAGTTTTTAGATTTTTTGTGGTTTTCGGGGTATTGAGGTGTTTTTAATGGTTTTAATGGTTTTAGGGGTTTTATAGTTTTTAGGGGCTTCTGGGGTTTTAGGGTCTTTTAGGGGTTTTAAAATTTTTGTTTTTTTGGGGTTTAAGTGTTTTTATGTTTTTTAGTTTTCCTTAGGGTTTTCCTAGGGTTTTAGGTTTTTTTAGTATTTTTTTTTGATTTCTCAGGTTTTTTAGGATTTTTATAGCTTTCATATTTTTAGTGATTTTGAGGATTTTGGGGGGTTTTGTGTTTTAATTGTTTTTCTAGGGTTATTAATGTTTTCTATGTTTTTAGGGATTTTCAGTTTTTTTTATGTTTTTTAGGTTTTCGGGGATTTTTTTCATGGATTTGCGTTTTTTATATTTTTTGTTAATATTTGGGATATTTTATGATTTTTATAGGTTTTTAGGGTTTTGGGGGAACTTATGTATTATCAAGGTTTTTTTACAATTTTTAGGCTTGTTATTGGTTTTTTGGATTTGTAGATATATTTTTTAGTTTTTAGGTTTTAAATTTTTTTAGAGTTGTTAACATTTTTAGGGGATTAAAGAGTTTCTTAATTTTTTTAGTGTGTTTTAGGTTTTTTATTGTTTTTTAGATTTTTATGGTTTTTAGTGGTTTTACGAGCTTTAGGGAATTTAAAATTCCTTTGGTTTTCAGGGGATTTAAGTTTTTTTAGGTTTTTATGGCTTTCAAAGGGTTTTTTTATTATTTTTATTGCTCACTGTGTTTTTATGGTTTTAGTGATTCTTTAGTATTTTTATGTTTTTTAGTCTTTTATTTATTTTGAGGGGTTTTGGGGGTTTTACATTTTTTAGGGTTTAGGGTTTTATAGTATTTTTGGTTTTGAGGGTTTTTAGAATTTTTAATGTTTGTTGGGGATTAAAGGATGTATAGAGTTTTTAGTGGTTTTGGGTCCTTATTTTTTTTAGGATTTTCTAAAGATTTAGGGGTTTTTTGTGTTTTCTTTCGTCTTCAGTGTATTTAGTGTTTTTTAGGTTTTTTAGCAGTTTTTTTCAAGGTGTTTTCAGGGATTTTAGAGGTTTTATGTTTTTAGGTATTTTTTATTATTTTTTATTATTTTATGGGTTTTAAGGATTTTGATGATTTTTAAGGGTTTTTAGTGTTTTTATGGGTTTTTGGGGTTTTTTATTTTTATTTTGAGTTTTTAATGGTTTTATAGTTTTATATAATTTTTAAAAAAATTAGGTGTTTAAAGGGTTTTTCGAGTTTTTAGTAGTTTTTAGGGTTTTATGGTTTTTAGGTTTTTTATGGTTTTTATGGGTATTATGTTTATTGGGGTTTATTTAGGATTTTTAGGTGTTTTAGATTCTTAATGTTTTAGGGGGTTCTAGTCTTTTTAGGTTATTAAGGTTTTATTTGGTGTTTTTTTGGTTTTTATGTTTTTATTTATTTTTAGGAACTTTTTTGGATTTTTATGGTTTTTAGTGACTTTTAGGGTTTTTTTATTGTTTTTTGTGTTTTTATGGTTCTTTGTATTTTTAGTGTTTTTATTGGGTTTTATGGTTTTTTAGAGTTTAATATTTTTAGGGGTTTTATGGGTTTTATATTTTTAATGGGTTTATAGATTTTTATGGATTTTTATGGATTTTTACATTTTATAAGGTTTTATAGTTTTTCTGAGTTTTTAGGGTTTCTATGATTTTTAGGTCTAGGGATTTTTTATGGTTTTAGGGGTTTTAAGTGATTTAATGTTTTTAGGGTATTCATTGGGGTTTTCATGGATTTTAGGTTTTTTATATTTTAGAGACTTTTAGAAATATTTATGAATTTTATTGGTTTTTAGGGTTTTGAAGGATTTTGAGGGTTTCTAGCATTTTTAGGTTTTTGAGGGATTTTATTTATTTTAATGTTCTTATGTTTTTCTTGGAGTTTTATTTAGATCCTATAACACATGGATATCAAGTGTTATAAGGAAGATTTGATAAGGACGATGGAATGTTCTTGATTGCACAAGACCTGTTGCGAGGAGTTGGTGGCCTAATGACGAGGGAGCAGACCAAGATATTGAAGGAGGCCTTAAATTGGTTAATCATGTAATTACAAGGGGATGCCAAATACCTTGTCTTGGGGGAATCATACAGCCCTATATTTACATTAATTAAGGCCCAAACATTCTATTAAAGACCCATTCAATGCAAAGCTATGAATTTCAATCCCATCCCCCCATTGTATCTTCAAAGTCAAAAGTGGCGTGTCAGTTGTCTTTATATTCCAAAAATATGTACTACTAGTCCCATAAATTTATGTGAATGATCCAAAATTGTCAATAAACTCATTTAGGCGTTTTGACTTGTGGGATGTAGTTTTTATACTTTTGTATCACTCTTTGGCTATAAATAACCACTCCCCTTTTACTCTTTGAACATTATGAATAAATGTAATGTTATAATGGTGAGTTTTTTTTATAATTTTTTTCTTGTTTAGTTCTTGATTTATCAATTTAATATTCAACCATTATTGATTAAAATTCTATTTTTTTAGAGACAAGTTCTCTTTGGGTTCTTCCTTGACCAACTCTCTCCTTTCTTCCTTATTTCTACCATATATAACACTTATCACATGTTTTCTTATGGCGATCTAGGTTCTAAACATGATAATGTTGGAAAATATTACTAAAAAACTTTTTATAGGGTCTTGGATCACGTATCATTTGTTATCAAAGCCTAATTGATGAAAATAAGGTTCATCTTTTTATCCCTTCTTATATCTTCTTTTATCTTTAAATAGGGCCGACATCAATTCTGGTCCATTTTTTCCATCACATACGAACATAATTTCTTCATCATTTTTGACAAAAAATATATTTATCATATATTTGATAATATCATATTTCTTATCCATATGTAATCATTGAAATAAAATTTATAAATTGTGAGAACATGGGTTTTAAATATTGTGATGAATTCTACAATTTTAAAACCTATCATGTAGATCCCCCAATATCAGGTACATAACCCTTAATTTATGTATTTTAAGTATATAAAATAATTTTGCTACGTTTTCTGATGTTCATAAGATCATTTTAATGTTTTTTAGGATTTTATGGGGTTGCTCGGTTTGAGCACAGTTAGTAGAATCCTTGAAACACCACTAGAAAATTGTGCAACAGAAACAAATTACACTAGGGAGGCGCACAATTAGTGGGAAAGTTTTCCCAAATAATTTTGATTCCACATTATAAATAATTAAATTCTATATAGTGATGTATAACATGGTTTAATAATTGGTTTTTTATTCATTCAATCCAACCATGCATTATGTGTTTATAGGTAGTGGCTCATGCACATTTAGTGAATGATTTTCCTATCTGTGATCCCTAACTATACACCTTGGAAAATTGTATCCTAAAATTTTGGATCAAGTATGATTTACATTATAAATGACTCATTTTTTCTAAACATTCCACAACAAAAAATCCTTTTCTTTCCAATGTTTTCTTGAAAATTCCTTTCGATCTGGATGATGTTCCAAGACGAATCCATGTGCACTGGAGACTCAAATTCTTCAGTAAGTGCTTGTTCTTCATCATTTCCATTATATGTATTATATTTCCTTATTTTTTGAATCATGGATTTAGTTCATTGAGAATAGATCCATGTTTTTATGTTAATATTGATATGATATGATTGTTTTTATTAAATGCAATGAGATCTATGTTGGAATATTAATGATTTAAGCTAATTTGTTAAATTTGTTATGTCTTTCTTCATTTCCACCTTAGTGTGAGAGGTAGGCGGATTCTCTCTCAAATAATATTTATTATACATTGAATTATGGATTTTATATTTATTTAATTTCATGAAATTTTTGTGAAAATAATGGTGTGATTTTATAGAAATCTCATTTGAATTATGGTTTTGGAAATCAATGGAATTGAATGGTTTTTTGGGAAAACCATTACTTTTAATTTTGAAATTATTATTTTTAAAATTATGGTTGGTTAATATAATTAATGTATTTTTCAAAAATTATTTAATTGAAATGGGTTGATATGATTTGGCCATAACATTTGGCCATGAGTTGAATGGGATGAATATTGGCCGTGAAGTACCACTATCAAACAGATAGAGTGTGGATGTAAGGTTCATCCTCTAATTGCAACACCAAGATTATGTGTGTGGTTGTGTTTAGTTTTTATGTGGAAAAGGTAATTTTAATGCCAAATATTAAATCGAGAAATGGTTAAAATATTATATTTTGTTCCTTGAAAATTTATTTTTTTACATGATGATGTATTCCTTGAAAAAATAGTTTTTAAGGATTGCTTTATTGTTTTCCTTGGAAGATTATTTTGGATGGATATGAAATGATTTATTTTTTAAAAAAAATTTAATATAAATAAGATAACATGTTCTATCCTAGTGGTTTGATTTGAGAATTTTTTGAGGAAACCCTAATTAGTTTTATACCCACCCTTTCTTGGTATCTATAGTGTGTTTGTAGATGTTATATATCGAGACATGGGTAAAGAAAAGGTATCCCTATTCTTTTGTGATGTTACTTCACACCTAAGGTTTGGCATGTGGATGTTAATTTTGGAGTCTACTGGGAGATTTTTTGGTGTCTTTATTTCCTTTTGGTTTTGTTATCATCTGGTTCCATTGGTTATGTCACATTTATTCCACTTGTGTTATAATATTTTATTTTTGTTCATACTTGAATTTGATTAAATTTTGGTACTCATTAATCACTAAGAATTTAAATTATTATGGTTTTCATTGGTTTGGTCATTTTTTATTAAAATTGAAACCCATTCCCCAACTATTTATAAGTCCCTTGGAATTTATTTTCAGGCTTTGCTGTCTTGGGGATGTCACCTTAGTCCTAGTAGATCCTCCATCCCTTCTTAATCCACTGAGAGGGGAATGATATATAAAATTGTATAATCTAGTCCAGTCCTTGACTTTGAAATAATATATGTTTGTCCATTGTGATGGTAGCAAGGAGATAATGTTTTTGAAACATGATATGTAACACATAAAATGTATATATAATCACTTTTTGATTAATCTCAAGTTACCAGTGAGTTAGGTACGTGAGTGTTTTGATAAACTTATAGGAGTTATCCCCACATAATCATGTGTTTAGCTGATGATAAAAGCATGAAATCCATTGATAGAAATGACTTCCCACTAAGAGTAAATAATTAATTTTGAGTAATGATTTATGAGTTGGTAAAAAATGTTTATTTTTTAAAAATATTGAAAATGGTTTGATATTCAAAATAATTAAGGAATTTTAAAAAACTATCTGAATTTGTAAATTATTTAATTTTGGAAAGAATTGTTGTGATATGTTCGACGTGGTTAATTTGAAATTGCTAGGCCATAAATTTATAGATAGTGAGAATAAATGGAGTTTTTTTTGTTATAGAGAATGGAACATTGAAGGCACCATAGAAACAAACTAGAAGAGGCTTCTGAAAAATTTGTTTCACCTCAGCTAAGGGTGAACTAACAGTTTGTTATTACTATTTTCGAGAAATTTCATGTCGTGGAATGAGGGAACGAAAAAAATGAAATATGGAATGTGGATCATTCTATTTATTTATAAAAGGAGAATCCACCCATCTTTCTGGGTAACTCAAAATAGAAAAAGGGAGTGTGGTAAATAGGATGAATTGAAAATTCAATTTCCTAGGAACACTATCTAAGCTGAAGCTGAAGTTTTCAACATACTAGTTTAAAGATCATGCATTCTAGTAGTGGTATTTAGCATTTCATTGTAAATAATACCAAGTCACAACATGAGAATATTTTTAATAATTGGTTAACAAAAAATTACATCCACATACTTTCTAAATTTAAATAAAAATATCTTTCTTAATTTTGAAGAAAGATAACCTTTTGGTGAAAGAGTACACAACTAAATTTATTAATTTAGTATTCTTAACACCCAAAGTTATTGTAATCATGTCCTTGAAAGAAATCATTTTTAATCGGGGATAAGGCTACAGATTTAGTCGAATATTTCCATTCGTTCAATATCAGATTACACAAATATAGTGTATAGACATATAGTAGTGGAAATGGATTTCTCAAGAAATATGGTTGGATGAATCATGTTAAGACCTTTGGGAAATATAATGCTGATAATAAGAGTATGTGGAAATCAAAATTCTATAGTGATGGTATGGCTCAATATGAGATGGCGGGATCAATGAATATTCATCCAAAACCAAATCACACACTCGATTGTTTTCAACATGGTTCTATCGATAAGATGAATTAAGATTATATATCACCACCTATAACATGTCAAAATTTCAATAATATGGGACATATATAGCATTATTATCGCAATGATCCTATGTAGGGTGCAATGGAAACATCTCATGCTTCTCAGGCATCATATTCTTTGATGGGATGAGTGTAGTGGAATATCTTTCATCATCATACTCGAGCAATCCATTGTTATTATAGGAATACCATGAATCCTCAACCAAGTAAATCTATAATGACTAAAAAATAGAAAATCATAGTGTGTAAAAAATTTTATGGAGCATAGTACGTTATGATGAGTGATAAATTGGGACCTTCGATGGTGAGAGGTATGATTATTTTTAATGCTACCTTTATGTAATATTTTTTTCTATAAAGTTTTGTTGGATTCATTTATTTCCCCTCATATTTTTGAACTTCTGGGTATTTATATTGAGATTATTCCCTAGATTTTGAAACATAAAACATTTCCTGGACACAAATAATTTCAATATTTTTTTTCAAAGCATGTTATATAACTATCAATGGGGTTGAATTGATTTTGGGATTTTATATTCTTGACATAGATTTATATGACTTAATCATGGGTATTTATTGGTTGATAATGTTAAAATGTCACATCAAATGTTATACTTGAATGTTTAGTTTTACAAATGCTGATGGTGTTGAGAATCAATTTTGAAAAAAGATCATAATTTAAAGTCAATTTGAGTGAGATAATTGGAACTGTAAATTGTAACTAGTCAAACCATATGGCATCGTTGAACTTGGAATCTATAGATGAGATCATAAATAGATATTTCCAATAATTATTGATCAGTTTCTTGATGTTTTTCCTGATAATTTCTCTAGGTTTCCACATATAAGATAAGTTGATTTTATGATCGATATCTTACCCAGGACTATGCCTATCTCACATCCATATTATCAGATCAAACTAACAAAATTAAGGGAATTTAAAGTCTAGTTGGAAGAGTTTGAAAGCATACGGATCATGCATGCTAGTATGTCTTCATGGGTAGCATGATCTCTTTCTGAAAAATAAAAATATAGAACCCATTGACTTTTTTTGGATTATCATAATATGAATCAAATCATGATAAAGAATCGGTATAATCTTACACATATTTATGATCTATTTGATCAATTGAGGTGATCCCAATGGTTCTCTAAAATTCACATTCATTAAGGATATCACCCATTATAGGTTCGAAATGGGGATATTCTGAAGACAAATTTTGGAATTATATATGACCATTATAGTTGTATGGTTATCCATTTAGGTCATATGAATTCACCTTCTATCATTAGGGGATTGATGAATCAGATTATTCAATAGTATCTAAATTATTTTTTTGTGGTATTTGTGGATGACATATCGGTGTATTCTGTAAAAAATTTTGATCATGAGAAACACTAAGAAATAGTGTTTCTTATCTTGTGGGATCATCATCCCTATGAAAAAATATTGATGTTTTTTAGATACAAGAGATAAATTTCCGTGGATATGTTATATTTGAAAATGGTATTTATATGGATCCAAAAAAATATATTTTTATCCCATCGTTACCTCCAAATAATTTCCTTGAGATTCTTAGTTTTCTTAGCCTGTATCATTCTTACTAATGTTTTTTTCATGAATTTTCATTACTAGATTCAACAATGAAAAAATTGACAGGGAAAAGTGTTCCATTCCAATGGAATAATCAATTTAAAAATTATTTTAAATAGATGAATGTTTTCTTAACATCGTCACTGATTATAATATTTCCAATATTAGGACAAGGATATGTGGTGTATTTTAATGATTTGGGATCTAGATGGGGTTTTTTCTCATACATAGAGATTATTTTGCTGCTCATGGGTCACGTTAGTTATGATTTCATGAGAATAACTACCCAAAATATGTTTTGGAATTAGTTTCTATGGTTCATTCTTTTAAACCCTAGCATCATTCTATTTTTGGTGAGAAATTCATGGTTTTTATTTATCATAAGAGCCTGAAACACATTTTTTCATAAATATATTTGAATATGAAATAAAAAATATGGATGGAGAATATTAAAATGTTTGGATTTGAATTAATTTATACATCAAGTAAAGGGAACAATGAGGTAAATGAACAAAGAAGAAAGTTATATAGTGAGTTGGAAAAAGAGGATTCAGAGCATTGGAAACTAATGTCTGTGATTTTCCATAAGAATTTGTATTTTGAATACTAAATAAGTGTTGATGTTTTCTTTATAGTTTCTTTTTTTTCATTATTTGGTATAGAATGTTAAATAAAAAAAAATTTCCAATTTTGAATGTGTTTATACAAGGTCAAAACTCAATGGTGGGGATACCATTGAGGGATGGAAGCATGATAGAAAATCATTGTTGTGATTTAGAGATTGTATGGCCATACGTTTTTATTCTTTACAATAAATCCTTCATACATATCACTATTTGAGATGGGTTTTTCATCATAGAATACAAATTATTTATAAGGAATTAAAAGCACAATTTTGGTGGTCAGGAATGAAAATAATGGTGTTATATTTTGTTTCGAGATGATTAACCTATCATCAGTTTAAGGTAGAGCACCAACAGTTAGTCGGTATGATGCAGTATTTACTAATTCCCATGAGGAAATGGGAGTAGCTAACTATGAATTTTTTTAAATTTATTCCATGGATAGTTAAAAATAACATTCCATATGGGTGATAGTGGATCATCTTAAAAAGTCATCCCATTTCATCCTTATTCGTAAATCCAATACGGTGAATGATTGGTCAAAAAATTATATCAAAGAAGTTTCAAAGAAACATGGTGCTGCAGTTTCGATTATATCTAACAGAGACCCCGGGTTTAAGTCTCCTTTTTTGAAATCTTTATAGAAATATCTTTTAACTCAGTTGTGTATGAGCACGACGTATCATCCTCAAATGTATGTAAATATATAAAAGGATGGTCCAAACATTGGAGGACATTCTTACACCTTGTGTAATGAATTTGTGTGGCTCATTGATGGATCACATACTATTATAGGAGTTATAATATAAAAAACGCTATTAGGAATTAATACATATAGATCATTTTGAAGCATTTTATTAAATTATTTGTTAATATACATTTTTTGGGAGAAAATAGAAAAGACTTCACTAGTTGGAGCATTCCCTATTCAAGAGAAAATGGGGAAGATTTATTTAAGAAAATAAAGGATGGAGACAACAAAAAGTCTTACAAAATCATATACATATCATTATCAATGACCATTGTTGTTTTATGTGAGTGATCATGTGTTCTTGAGAATCTATCCAAGGATTGGGTATCAACATCTTGGGAATAAGGTCAAGTTATATCCATGATACATTGGTCCTTTTGAGAAGCTTGAATGGGTTGGTGTGGTGGAATTTTTTTTTTATTTTCCACCATCGTTTAGTTTAGTGTATAATGTGTTTCATGTATCTCAATTGAAAAAGTATCAACCTGACCCTAAAAATGTGATTTTATGGGATCTCATTGACCTAAATCCAAATTTTAGAGTAGATAACAAGATGCCATGTAACCTGGAAGGGTAATAGAAAGTCTTTTATGGGAAAATAATCAGTCAATTAGGGGTTATATGGAAACCAATTTAGAATCAAGAGGAAAATTGGGAGGGCGAAAAGGAAATGATAGAGCAATGGCTATAACTCTTTAGGGAGATCTCTATTTTCTACTTTCTGGGGATGAAAAAAAAATGGTAGGGAGAATTTAGTTCCACCATTCTCATGTAATTGACACTTTATTTATGAATTTTAATTATATAAAATGAATGGGTTATGATTCAGGAGGTTCACAGGGTCTTTGAATTTTTTTGGCTACCCTATAGGTGAACAGTTTGAGACTGGTTATTAGAAACCAAGAAACACCTATAAAAAAACATGTAACTGAAATAGTAGACACTAGGGTTGTTCATGGTTAGACACACAGTTTGTTTAAAATGCGTGAATTCCCAGTAGAAACCATGAAATGATTCATAGTGGGGTATATAAAGGTTGGTGAAATGTTTTTCAAATCATTCAAGACAACCATGTGGGGTTTTTTTTAGAGTCATTGGATCGTGGATGGTTAACATACAGTTTTCTGAACCATGTTCCTTAACTCTGCACTGTGGAAAAGTATATCAGAAAATTTTGTATCAAGTACAATTTACCTCCTAAACAACGTGTTTCCCCTAGATAAGCCATAACAAAAATTCCTCCTCCTCCCAAGGTGGTGTATACAATTCCTTTGGATCTAGGAGACATTCCCATGTTAATCCAAGTGTTTTTGAGACGTAGATTTATCTATAAGTTCTCATTTCTCATCATTTTTGATAGATCACTTCATCTTCACTATTTTTGTAATCATGGATCTGGTTTATTTGGTATAAATCCATGTTGTGTGATGCCAGTAGTGGTGGTATGTGATTATTTTGATTGAAGCTAATGAGATCTATGTTGTAATCGGGAATATTTAATCTAGTTTGATAACTTTTTTGTGTTATTCTTTGTTTTTGCTGATGTTTGGGAAGAAGGTGGATTCTCATTCAACTCATCTTAATTAAAATATGAAGGATTGATTAAAAATTGATTAAATTTCTAGAATTTCTTTTTAAAATCATGGTGTGATTTTATGAATTTATCTTTTTAATTATGTGTTTGGAAATCATGGGAATTGGATGGATTTTTTGAAAATTGTTATTTATAAATTTTAAATGGTGGTTTTAAAATTATGGTTTGTTGGTGAAAGTAAATTATTTTTTGAAATTATTTTAATGAAATTTATTGATATTATTTGGGAAAAAATTATGTGAATGAGTTTAATGGGATGGATAATGGTAAAAAAATACCACCATCAAAGGGAGAAAGTATGAGAATCATGTTATACCATCAATGGTTACACTAATATTCTGTGTGTATTTGTGTTGGGGATGTGTGTGGACATGGAAATTTTTATTTGAAATCATAAATTGAGGAATTATTAAAATCATTATTGATGTTTCTTAAAAAATTATTGTGTTAACTATAGATGTATTCCTTGATTTTTTTTAAATGATTAATTGATTTTTCTCCATGGAAGATTATTTGGTTGGATATAAACTTCATTAAATGGTTTTTATACTATTTTATAATAATTTTTTAACACGGTCAATCATATCTTCATGTGTTAGGATGTTATTATAGAAATCATACTGAGTTTTATACTTACCCCTTGTTTGGTAACAATGGTGTGTTTTCAGATGTTATATATCAAGACACAAGTAAATGAATGTTACCCCAGTTCTATGGTAATGAATCTTAATACATTGGGATGGGAATGTGGATTCGGAGCATGTAGAAAATGGTGATCTGTTGTTGTTTTATTTTATTTATTTTTGGTTAACATTTTTGTTCCAATTTTTATGTCACATTGATTCCACTTTTACTCTCAAATTTTATTTTGGTTAAGTCTTGTATTAGATTGATTTTTTTTACTTTTGAATCATTAAGGAGTTTGGTTTTTATGGTTATCATTGGTTTGGTAATTTTATCTTAAAATTAAAAATCATCCCCAACATTTTATGAGTCCCATGGAATTTCTTTCCATCCATTGGTTTGTTAGTGATGTCACTTAAGGCCTAGTACCTCCCACATCACATCTAGATCCAATAAGGAGGGGCATGATGTTACATCGCAAGTCTCACTTTGATTCCATATGATGTTTCAAATTATTTATTCTCCTACATTTATATATTGAAAATTAATCTTACTAATACTACTTTTATTCAAAAAATATAAAAAAAGTATAAAATAAAATTGAAACATCATGAGTCTTAAATCTATTTATCATTTTGTCTTCATCTGATATCTTCCCATTCCCACATTTTCCTCTATAATCCACATTAATTTTATCTTTGAATTCTAGTTCAGGATTACCACACTCCAATGATCCTTTAGATTTATTATTATTGGTTAAGACCATTATTAGATGAATTTCGAGAAGTAGTATTCAAGAGTGTTATAGTTTGTTAAAAAATAAAAAATTAATTAAAACATGAGGGAACATAATATTTTTATGTGAAAACACATGAGGTGGTGTGTGAGTTCCATATTCATTTATCTTCAAATTTTCATGTAGGATTCCTAAATGGATTAGGTATGTAACACCAATAAAAGAGGAATTAAGGTGTTCATAAGGGTAGTACAAGAAAAATACCAATGGTTTAATGAATTTTTGAATGAATTGCAATCCTCTTAAAATTATGGGGCACCACCGTGGTGGATATTCATTTAAGAAGAGGTGTAGTTCTCTGATTTTCACGAGTCTCCAATTCAGGTAAAGAATCCCCCATAGATAAAATCAATAATATTGGAGGATTAAAGTTTAAATTCCATTAATTACAAGTTAAGAATTAACCTAAACCATTCTTGGAATGCGATCAAAAGGTATAGCATTTTTTTGTAGTTAGAATGATTTAGATTAAAATATAGCGAATTTTATGTCTATATAATTCATTGACTATGCTAGTATTTGTTGGGACCATTTATAAGTGATTCAATTTAAAAGTGGAGAGATACCCATCCATATTTGGGAGGATGTTAATGTGATAATGTGTAAAAGGTTTATTTCTAGGCATTATGATCATGATTTGTTCTTTAAGGTGCAGGGTTTGACACAAGGATATATGAGTGTTGATGTGTGTCATAATGAGATGAAGACCATCAAGATTTGAGCCAATATTGATGAGGAGTGAGACTACACCATGGAAATGTTTGTGTATGGATTCAACCATGACATTTGGGAAATAGTGGATGTGCACCACTATTTGGATATGGAGGATCCTCTTCACATGGATACTAAATAAGAGAGGCAATTAATGTAATGAATGATCTTCCCTACATCTTATGGTAAGGATTGCAAATATTATTTCAAGTTAAAGGATTCCAATCCACATGAAGATATATGGGAACCGAAAATAGATTCAAAGGAGGTGACAAAACCAAAACCATTCATTACTATATCCAAAGGTAAAATGGAGAGTAATGTTATTCCCAAATCATATGATATCAAATATTTTAGATGTAAAGTATTTTGAAAATTTTCCTCACAATTCCTAAATAATAGGACGATTATTATTTTAGATGATGAAGCTGGTATTATTGCCATCTCAAGTGAATATAAAATTCCACCAATTGAGGAATAATAATATGTTGAAATAGATAGCCCCATACATGGAGAAATTCTTGTGGAAAGGCGTAATATTAGCTCTCAACACGAAGGAGAACATGATCAAGAGAAATCTGAGAACATTTTTCATAGTAGATGCCTCTTCAAAGATAATGTATGTTGTTTGATCACTAAAAGGGATAGCTTCACAAATGTACCAAGTAGTTTTATTATTGATAAATTGGGTTTAGTTATGACCAATAATCCTAACCCATATATATTATAATTATTTAATAATAGTAGGGATGTTAAAGTGATTAATAAATTTCATGTTCCATTGTCTATTAGGAATAATGAATACATGGTGATATGTGATGTTGGTACCGTGAATTCTAGTCATATATTGTTGTTATGGACTCAAAAATTTGATAGGAGGGTCACATATTATAGATACACCAACCATTACTCATTTAAATACAATGGGAGGGTGGTTATACATACACACATGAGGCTGTTGAAATAGTATAAAGACCAAGTGAGGATTGAGAGAGATTAGGAAAAGATAGAAAAATAAAAGAGGGAAGAAATAGAGATAATGGATAAATA
Organism: Viscum album; assembly: GCA_963277665.1. Classification (NCBI taxonomy): domain Eukaryota; kingdom Viridiplantae; phylum Streptophyta; class Magnoliopsida; order Santalales; family Viscaceae; genus Viscum; species Viscum album. Next base: position 512,842 of record CAUJRU010000225.1, read on the forward strand.
TAGAGTGAAAATTGAGTGATGAGTGACATAAAGAGAAATTAGGTAAAGAAAATAATTGAAATCAAGAGCTAAAATAATAGTGAAAACAAGAGTGTTGAGAGAAAAGTGAGTTTATTTTTAGAAAAATAGAGATAAAGATAGCTTTATATGGGTGGAAACACTCAAGATTTTATGAAAGGTTGAAGTTTTTACCATTAAATATCTTAACCCATCAGTACCATCTTGTGTTGTTTCTTTATTACTTGAATATGTTGATCAATTAAGGAATTGTTCGAAATGAGCTACATTTGATCCAGGTGTTTTAATATTAAAAAACCTACTGAAGGGGAGGATATTGGAGCAACAAAAAACTAAACTTCATCCATGAGGAGATGAACCTTTCCATGTCATGGAGAGGATCAATGATACTACCTCAAAGATTGTGTTACACGTTAGGTATGGAAATGTTAGTTTCTTCTTTAAGGTTGTTGAACTTTCTCCCTTTTTATTTTCAGATTCTAGGAAACATCTTTTTTAGGAGGGAGGGTATGATGATGATCATGGCACACATGTGTATTAAGGGGTTGAGGTTAGACTTGATGAGGAATGTGGAATTAAAATTACTTCATAATTCACATTTTTGGTAGTTGGTGGTCTAATGACAAGGAATCAGACCAAGATAACAAAGGGGGTCTTTTAGGGGTTAATCATGGAATTCCAAGGGGAGACCCAATACCCTTGCTTAGGGGAAGAATATGTACCTATATTAACATTAATTAAGATCAAACATTCTTTTAAAGACCCATACCGTGGTGTGATAAGAATTTCAAGCCCACCCTTCATATAATCATTAAGAGAAAATGTGTTGGGGTAGTTTTATTTAATTTAAAAAAGGATTCGCTACTTGTCCCTTAATATCATGGTCATGTTCTAATATTTTCACAAGAATAATTTATACTTTTTACCTTCTGTAAAAAAGGTGTTATAATTTTATACCACTCTTTGGATATAAATATACACCCCTTGTTCTCTTTGAACAACATAAATGAAGGTAATGTTATTATGGTGTGTTTTTTTAGGAAATATGTGTGTTCTTGCTTAATTATTGACTTATCAAAGGATTACTCATCCTTTATAACGTCTTATAGATGTAGGTCTTATAGGAAGGTTTTATTAGGGTTTTAACATGAAAAAATCTCTAATTTTTTCCTTATTTCAACTATTTATTTCCCTTATCATCCGTTTTCCGATAAAAATTTGGGTTCTCAACACTCGAATATTGAACAAGGTTCCTAGGGAACTTCTTAGGAGGCCCTGGATCATGTTTCAGATTTTTTCAAGGGTTTAGGGTTTTTAATTTTTTTTTAAATTTTAGTGATTTTTTAATTATTTTTATGGTTTTTAGGTTTTTATGGATTTTTAGGATTTTTGGGGGTTCTTTATTAGCTATTGTATTAGTTTATTGAGTTTCTAGTTGTTGTTTTTTTGAGTTTTTTTATTTTTATACGTTTTTAGAGTTTTTAACATTTTTAGGAGATTATAAGGTGTTTAGGGGTTTTAGTAGTTTTTGGGTTTTTATTGGTTTTATGTTTTTATGGTTTTTAGGGGTTTTTATGTTTTTTAGGTTTTTAAGGGTTTCTTGATTTATTAGAAATTTTTTGGGGTTTTAGGTGTTTTAAGTGTTTTAGGGTTTTTCATGTTTTCTTAATTTTATTATAGTTTTAGGACTTTTTTTGTGGATTTTTCAGATGTTTTAAGAATTTTATGGTTTTATGTTTTTCAGGGTTTTTTAGGGTTTTATGTTTATTAGGGTTTTATGTTTATTATGTTTTTATGGGTATTAATATTTTTAGGGGTTTAATGATATTATAGTGTATTTATTGGTGTTTGTGGGGTTTTTGGGTTTTTAGGGTTTTTAGGGTATTTAATGGTCCTTAGGGTCTTTAGGAATATTTTTGTGTTTTTAGTGTTTTTATTGATTTGTAGGTTATTATGGGTTTTAATTGTTTTATGTTTTAATGTTTTTCTAAGATGTTTTAAAGGGGTTTAAGGTTTTAATGTTTTGAGGCTTTGAATGTTTTTAGGTTCTTTAGGGGTATAAATTGTTTATGTTATTAAGGAATATTTAGGGGGTTTTAGTGCTTTTAGATGTTTTTACATTTATATGGTTTTTGAGGGATTTTTTTTATTTTTTTTATTTTTTTTAGAGTTTTTTGGTATTTTGATGGTTTTAGGGTTTTTTTGGTTTTTTTGGGATGAAGAAATTTTTTGAGTTTCAGGGGTTTTAATGTTTTTAGATTTTTTTAACATTTTTAGGGGTTTAAATTGGTTTTAGTGGTTTTACTGTTTTTATTGGATTTTATGGGTTTTTAAGGTTTTTTTGGGTTTTTGGGGTTTTTATGGTTTTAGGGGTTTTTTGGGGGTATCATGAGTTTTAGGGTTTTTTACATTTTTATGAGATTTAACTATTTTTAGATTTTTTATGGGCTTTTGGGTTTTTGGAAATTGGGGGGGGGGGGTTAGGGATTTTACGGTTTTTTGGGTTTTAGAGTTTTTTTGGATTTTTAAAAATTTTAATGGGTTCTAGAATTTTTTATCTTTTTGGGGGTTTTAATTGTTTTATAGGTTTTGCGGGTTTTTAATTTTTTTATGGGTTTTATGGTTTTAAGAGTTTTCTTGTTTTAATGTTTTTATGGTTTTTATGGATTTTTGTGTTTTTAGGTTTTTAGGGTTTTTAGTGTTTTTGAGGATTTCATTGGTGATTTTAAGGTTTTTAGGGTTCTTAATTTTTTTTAATTTTTAGTTTTTTTAGTGTTTTTTATGTTTTATGGTTATTTGGGATTTTTAGGGGTTTTAGTGTGTTTTAGACGTTTTGGGTCTTTTGGTGTTTTAATCCTTTTTTATTTTTTAGGGTTTAAAAGTCTTTTAGTGATTTTTTAACATTTTAGGGGATTAAATGGTTTTTAGAGTTTTATTGGATTTTAATGGGGTTTTAGTGGTTTTATGGGTTTTATGGGTTTTTTTTGGATTTTTAGTTATTTATTGTTTTTATATTTTTTCTAATTTTTAACAGTTTGAAGAATTTATAGTTTCTTAGGATTTTTAGGTTTTCGTTGGTCATTTCATAGGGTTTTCAGAAATTTTATGGATTTTTAGTTCTATTTAAGGTTCATTGTTGATTTTGATGGGTTTTAGGGTTTTTAGGTTTTTATGAGTTTTTTGTGGTTTTAAGGGTTTTTTTTGAGTTTTTAGGGTTGTATGGTTTTTATGGTTTGATAAAGTTTTAGGGATTTTAAAGGTTTTTATATTTTTTAGTGCTTTGGGGTTTTTATGGGTTTTCAAGGGATTTAGGTGTTTTTATGGGTTTTAGCATCTTTTTTGTTTTTAGGGGTCTAATGTGTATTTAGGATTTTATGGTTTTTAGGGGTATTCAGGGTTTTTAGTGTTATATAGATTTTTAGTAATTTTAATTACTTTTTAGGAATTGAATGTTGTTTAGTGTTTTTATAGATTTTGTGGGAGTTTAGGGTATTTTAGGGGTTTCAGTGATTTTTGGGTTTTTTTGGGTTTATGGATTTTTTATTTTTAGTGTTTCTAATGTTTTTTATATTTTTTATCATTTTAAGTTGTTTAAAGGGTTTTGGGAGTTTTAATGTGTTTTAAGGTATTTAGGGATTTTTTTGTTTATTATGGTTGGTAAGGGTTTATAGGTTTTTTTATTTTTTTAGGGTTTTTAGCATGTTTAAGTTCTTTTAGTGGTTTTAATTGTTTTTACATTTTTAAGATTTTATTAGTGTTTTTTGTTTTTAGGGGTTTTTATGTTTTTAGTGATTTTTAGGGATATATAAGGATTTTTATGTTTTTTTTTGTTTTAGGGTTTTGGTGGGGTTTTATAGTGGTTTTATTTTTAGGTTTTTTGAGGTTTTTTGGGTTTTAATGTTTTTTTATAGTTTTTATTATTTTTTGGGGTTTAACAGTTTTTAGATTTTTTTTAATTGTTTCAGGGTTTTGTGGGTTTTTACGGTTTTAAAGGATTTAGGAGGTTTTATGATTTTTATAGTTCTTAGGGTTTTTAGGGAGTTTGGGATTATTATAATTTTTAGGATTTTAGGGGTTTAAATTGTTTTTAGGTTTTTAATTTTTTTTGTAAGGTTTTCCTAGGTTTTTTGGTTTTTTATGTTTTTAGGGATTTTTTGGGGTTTTTTGGGATATTTATAATTTTCTATGATTTTTTGGGATTTTGGGGATTTTATGGTTTTGTCATGTTTTTATGGTTTTTTGGTTTTTTGGGTTTTTAGGATTATTTTTGAGTTTTTAGGGGTTTTTTGTTTTTTAGAGTTTTTTACATTTTTAGTGGTTCAAAGAGTTTTTAGAATTGTAGTGTGTTTTAAGGTATTTTTCGGTTCATAGGGTTTTTTTAAGGTTTTTGGGTTTTTGGGTTTTTAGTGTTTTTAGTGACTTAGGTTTTTTAGTTATTTGATATGCCATTTTTTATATATACTTATCTTCAGGTCTTTAGGGGTTTTTATGTTTTACGATTTTAAGTTTTTTTGGGTATTTTTTAGGATTTTTATAGAGTTTGGGGGTTTTTTTATTTTGAGGGGTATTTTTAATTTTTTGGGCTTTTTGGGTTTTAAATGGGTTTCTTTGTTTTTTGGGTTTTTAATTTTTTTATTGTTTTTAGGTGTTTAAAGGGTTTCTAGAGTTTAGATTTTTAGTGTTTTATGGGTTTTCATGATTTTTTAAGGTTCTTATAGAATTTTTATGGTTTTTATGTTTTTTATCATTTTTTGGTTCTTTGGGTGTTTTAAGTGTTTTTAGGTTTTAAGGTTTTATTTTAGTTTTTATTATTTTTATGTTTTTAGGGATTTAATTTATTTCTTAATATTTTATGGTCTTTCGGCATTTTAGTGATTTTTGAGTGTTTTGGTGTTTTAGGGTTTTTTGAGTTTTTTGATGTTTTAAGTGTTTTTAGAGTTTTCATAATGTTATTAGGTGTTTATAGGGTTTTTAGAGTTTTTAGTTGGTTTTTATGTTGTTGGGGGCTTTAAGGTTTTTTTTGAGTATTATGGTTTTAATGGTGTTTTCGGGATTTTAAATTATTCTGATTTTTTTATGGTTTTTAATTTTTTATTGGTTTTATGGTTTTTAGGTTTTTAATGTTTTCTTTGAGTTTTTTTTTCAGTTTTTATGGTTTTTAACATTTTTAGAGATTTTAAGGAAATTTTAGTATTTTTAGGGTTTTTATTAATTTTCTGGTGTTTTAGAGTTTTAGGGCTTTTTTGTTTTTGTGGTTTTATAGGGGTTTTAAGTGTTTTTTAGTTTTTATGGTCTTCATAGGATATTTTAGGGTTTTAAGGTTTTTTATGTGTTTTAATATTTTTTGGTTTTTTAGGATTTTTTTATTTTCTTAGGGTCCTTATGTATTTTGAGGGGTTTTGGGGTTTTTTTATGTTTTGTGTGTTTTTTATTTTTTTATGGTTTTTAATATCTTTAATGTTATTATTTTTTTAGTTTTTTAACATTTTTATGGGATTAAAGGTTTTTTTGAGTTTTTAGTGGTTTTTTGGGTTTTTTGGGATTTAAGGGTTTTTTATGGTTTTTATATTTTTTTTATGGTTTTATGGGTTTCAGGGTTTTTAGGGTTCTTTATGTCTTTATGGGTTTTAATTTTTTTAATTTTTTTTTTAAGATTTCTGAGATATTTTCAGGGATTTTAGCATTTTAATATTTTTTATTTGTAAGGATATTCATGGATTTGAATCATTTTTAGGTATTCTGATGGTTTTTAGGGTTTTAAGGCTCTTAATGGGTCATTAGGTTTTTAGGTGGGGTTATTTTTTTTTGGTTTATTAGTTTTTCTTAACGATATTTAAGGTTTTTAGGGTTTTTTTAGTTTTTTATTATTTTTTAGAGCTTTATTCTATTTTTTTGTTTTAAGTGTTTTTATAGATAATGATGGTTTTGGGGTTTTTAGGGTTTTTATTATTTTTAGGGTTTCTCATGTTTTCTTGAGTTTTTTAGGGTTTTAAGATTTTATAGAGTTTTTTAACATTTTTGTGGGTTTAAATGGTTTTTTGAGTTTTTAGTTGTTTTTTGGGTTTTTATGATTTTTAGGGGTTTTTACTTTTTAGGTGTTTTTAGTGTTTTTATGTTTTTAAGGTTTTCATATGGATTTTCCGAGTTTTTAGTATTTTTATTGTTTTTTGTGAATTTATAGGATTTTCCTAGGTCTTTAGGGTTCTTGGGTATTTTGAGGGGTTTTGAGGGGTATTTTGGGATTTTATGGTTATTTTTTATTTTTATGGTTTTTAGGGTTTTTAGATTGTTTTAATGTTTTAGGGGTTTTAAGGGGTTTTATGCAATTTTAAGAATTTTTTGTGTTTTCTTGTGGTTTTATTGTTTTTAGGGTTTTTTAGGGTTTTAGGATTTTACATATTTTTATGGGTTTTTGGGTTTGTTAGGGGTTTTGGGGTTTTCATCGTTTTTTAGGTTTTGAGGGATTTTAAGTGTTTTTGAGATTGTATTTATTTCTTATGGGGTTTCAGGGATTTTAGGTTTTTTTAATATTTTTAGAGATATTGGGGTCTTCTTTTGTATTTTTATGGAATTACGTTTTTTGGTATATCGAGGGTTTTTTATGGTTTTTAGGGGTTTACTGGTTTTTTGGGTTTTTTGGGTGTTTGGGGTATTTTTGAGTTTTTAAGGTTTTTTTGACGTTTTTCTAGTTTTAAACGGGTTTTCATCTATTTATCGATTTATATGGTTTTTTGAAAATTTTTAGAGGTTTTATGGTTTTTATGGTTTGTGGGGTTTTAGGTATTTTTTTGGGGTTTAATGTTTTATGGTTTTTAGGTTTTTTATTGTTTTTTTATTTTAATTTTTTTCTTAGGAGTTTCTATGTTTATTTTTATTTTTATGGACTTTTAGTGTTTTTTAGAATTTTAAGATTTTTATGGTTTTTAGGGATTTTCCAGGGGTTTAAAGGTTTTTAAGGCTTATATGGTTTCTTTGGATTTTTAGTGTGTTTAAGGGTTTCTAGAGTTCTTTAATAGCTTTTGGGTTCAAAGGGGATTAATTTTTTTTAGTGGGGTTTAAAGTGTTTATAGCGTTTGATGGTTTTTACGGTTTTTTGGGGTTTTAATGTTTTTAGGGTTTCCATGGTTTTTAGGGTTTTAATTTTTTTTTGTATTTTAGGGGTGATAAGTTTTTCTAGGTTTCTTAGGGTTCCATAGGGGTTTTCAAGGTTTTTTACGTTTTTACATTTTTATGTATTTTTAGGTAATTATAGGATTTTTATGGTATTTCAGTGTTTTTTGGTTTTTTGGTTTTTTATATTTTTATGGATTTTAAGGTATTTATAGGATTTTTAGGGAATTTTAGTGTTTTTTGGTTTTTTGGTTTTTTGTGTTTTTAGGTTTTATTTAGTTTTTTATATTTTTATGGTTTCTTAGTGTTTTTTATATTTTTTTGGGTTTTATAGCATTAATATATTTTTAGTGGGTTTTAAGTGTTTTAAGTGTTTTTGGTTTTTATGCTTCTTAGTGTTTTTATGTTTTTTTTTGCGTATTTTAATTTTTTTGTGTTTTTTTTGTTTTAGTGGTTTTACCTATATTTAGGTTTTGAAATTTTTTTTAGGTTTTTTCATGATTTTCAGTGTTTTTTTATGTTTTTAGGCATTTAAGGGATTTTTTAGCATTTTTTATGGTTTTTATGGGTTTTAGGGATTTTGTGAGTTTTAGGGGTTTTTTTGGTTTTTAATTTTTATGGTTTCATGGATTTTTAACGTTTTTTAAAACATTTATGTTTTTAGAGTTCTTAAACGTTTTTAAGGATTTAATGGGTTTTATGTTTTTTGTGGTTTTTATATTTTTTAGGGTTTTGGTGGTTTTAGGGTTTTTATGGTTTTTATGTTTTTTATGGATTATAGGGTTTTTAAGGGTTTTAGGGTTTTTATCACTTATTAAGTTTTTTGGGGATTCAAGTGTTTTTTGGTTTTTATGGTTTTATTATTGTATTCAGTGGTTTTAGGGTTTTTACATTTATAGAGAATTTATTGGTTTTTAGGGGATTTAGGAATTTTTTGGCTTTTTTGATTTTTACCATTTTTAGGTTTTTAGGGTTTTATGTGTTTTTAGGTTGTTAAGGTTTTCTTAGAGGTTTTTAATGTTTTAAAATTTTTATGGATTTTCAGAGATTTTGTAGGATTTTCTCGGTTTTGAGGGATTTTGAACATTTTTATGGTTTTATGGTTTTGGGGTCTTTATGTTTTTTATGTTTTTATGGTTTTATGTTTTTTATGGTATTTGAGTAATTTCTGTTGTTTTAGGGGGGTTTAGAATTTTTTGGTTTTTAGGGGATTAAGTGTTTTTTTAATGATTTCTTAGTATTTATATGGTATTAGGGTTTTTTAAATTTCTTGATAATTTTAGGAATATTTAATTATTTTATGACTTTTTATGGATTTTGTGGGGTTTTAGGGTTTTTAGGGGTTTTGGGGGTTTTAGGGTGTTTTTGAGTTTTTATGTGTTTTAATGATTTTTAGAGTTTTTTATAATTTTCATGGTTTAAAGGGGTTTTAGAGTTTTTATTGGGTTTTTGGGTTTATATGAATTTTTAGGGGATTTTATGGTTTTTAGGGTTTGTTATGATTTTTTGGGGTTTTAAGGGGTTTTAGGGTGGGGTTGGGGTTTTTAGCATTTGTTAAGTTTTTAGTGGTTTAACTGTTATTTGGTTTTAATGTTTTTATAAAGGTTTTTAAAATTTTAGGTATTTTTAGGGATTTTTTATGATTTTTATTGTTTTTAGGGGTTTATAGAGATTGTTAGGATTTTTAGAGTTTTTTTGATTTTTTTTTGTTTTTAAGGTTTCTTGACTTTTTAGGGGTTATATGGTTTTTTATAGTTATTTAATATTTATGAGATTAAAGGGTTTTTTATATTTTTTATTGGTTTGGGGTTTTTATTGTTTTTTTGGATTTTTAATGATTTTAGGGGTTTCATGGTTTTTAATGTTGATTGATTTTTAGGGTTTAATTTTTTTTGGGTTTTAGGGGTTTAATGTATTTTTTGGATTCCAAGGATCTCATATAAGTTTTCAAGGTTTTTAGGGTTCTTTTATAGTTTTAGGGATTATATGGATTATTTAGGATATTTATGGGATTTTAGGGTTTTTATAGATTTTGAGGGTTTTTATGGGTTTTTATGGTTTTATAATTTTTTTGAGTTTTAGGGTTTCTTTGTTTTTTAGGGTTTTTATGTTTCATAGTGTTTTTTAAAAAAATTTATGGGTTTAAAAGGGTTTTAGATATTTTATCATGTTATTATGGATTTTTAGTGTTTTAAAGTTTTCAGGGTTTTATATGGTGATTAGGGGATTTAGTATATTCTAGGTTTTTTACGATTTGTAATTTTTTTTATGGTTTTATGGTTTTATTAGGGTTTTCAGGGTATTTAGGTTTTTTACATTTTAGGTATTTTAGGAACATTTTAGGATGTTTATGGGTTTTGTGGTTTTTAGGGTTTTAGGGTTTTAGGGTTTTTATATTTTTTCCAATTTTCGTGTTTTTTTGATTTTTTAAGTTTTTAAAGGTTTTTTCTAAAAAACTATTTTTGGGGTTTAATGGATTTTAAGAGTTTTTTTTGGGTTTTACATTTTTAATGGGTTTTTAAGGGTTTAAATTTTTTTAGTGCTTCTTATGGTTTTTAGGGTTTTTTGGGATTTTATGGTTTTTAGGGTTTTCAGAAATTATTCGGTTTTTATGGGTTTTAAGAGTTTTTAGTTTGTTGATATTTTCTTAGGGATTTTAGGGACTTTCCATATTTTTCGGTATTTTTTCAGATTTTTTTGGAATTTTAATTTTTTTTTGGTTTTTAAGGATTTGGAAGGTTTTACGAGGTTTTCTCAGTTTTCTTTGGTGTTTTAGGGTATTTTTTTAGTTTTTTAGGGTTTTTAGGTTTTTAGAGTTTTTTAATATTGTTAGGGGTGTAGAGGGTTTTAAATTTTTAGTGTGTTTTTTGGGTTTTTATGTGGTTTTATGGTTTTTTAACATTTTTAGGGATTTATGGTTTTTAAGGGTGTTATGGTTTTTATGGTTTTTAGTGTTTTTAGATTTTTTTGGGTTTTAAATGTTTTTAGGATTTTAATGGTTTCTTACGAGTTTTTGGGGTTTCTACGGTTATTATGTTTTTATGTATTTTTTGGGGTTTTAATAATTTTAATGGGTTTATAGGGTTTTTACGATATTTTGAGGGTTTTTATTGGTATTTTTGGGTTTTTTGGGTTTAAATGTTTTTTTGACTTCATAAGGGTTTTAACATTTTTTATTCTTTTAATGTTTTTTATTCTCATAATGTTTTTTAAAATGTAAATAGTTTTAGATTTTTCAATGGTTTTAGGATTTTTAATGTTTTTATGGGTTTTAATGGTTTTCATATTTTCTAGTTATTTAGGGTTTTTTAGTGATTTTAGTGTTTTTAGATTTTTTGGGTTTTTATGTTTTTAATGTTTTCGTAGGGGTTTTTAGGGTTATTATGTTTTTATATATGTTTTATGGTTTTGAGGATTTATATGGTTTTTAGGGATTTTGAGGGGTTTTGTGTTTTTAAATTTTTATGGTTTTGGGCCTTTTATAGTTTTTTAGTGTTTTATAGCTTTTTTAAGGATTTTTAGCATCAATTATGTTTTTTAGGTTTTTTTTTGGTTTTTATGAGTTTTAGTTATGTTTAGTGTTTTTATCACTTTTAGGGGTTTTATGTTTTTAGTCATTTAAGTTTTTCTTAGGGGTTTTCAACATTTTCTATTTTTTAGGATTTTTTTGGGATTTTTTGTATTTTTATAGTTTTGTAGGGTTTTTATGAATTTGAGGGGTTTTAAGGGTTTTTATGGTTTTAAGTGGTTTTAGGTTTTATGAGTTTTAAGCGTTCACAGGATTTTATTATTTTCTTGGGTTTTTTCTGTGTTTTTTAGGTTTTTTATGTTTTTATTGATTTTAGGGATTCTTAGGATATTTATGGGTTTTAGGGTTTTTAGGGATTTTGAGGGGTTTTGGGGGGTTTTTGTTATTTTTTTAGTTTTTTGTGCTTTTAATATTTAACATGTTTTAACAATTTAAAAATTTATTAGTGGGGTATTATAGAATTTATGTCCTTTTATGGGGTTTTAATGTTTTTTTTGGGTTTTTAGCGTTTTAGGGTTTTTGTCTTTTTTAGTGTTTTTAGTGTTATTTGGGTTTCTTAAGGGTTTTAAAAGTTTGGGGTTTTAAGGTTTTCTTTTGTATTTTAAAGTTTTTTTGGGTTTTTTATGTATTTGAATATTTTTTTGTAAATATTTAGAATTTATATGGGTTTTTATATTTTGTTGATTTGGAGAGGTTTTAGTGTTTTTTGGGGTTTTTTGGGTTTTATGGTTATTATGGTTTTTGGGTTTTTATTTTTTTTATTTTTTTTGGATTTTTATAGGTTTTTAGAGTATTTAATATTTTTAGGGTTTAAAAGGGTTATTATAGTTTTTAGTGGGGTTTTAAATTTTTACGGGGTTTTAAGGTAATTTATTATTTTTTATGGTTTTTAGGGGTTTTAGTCACTTTTATGGGTTTTAGTGTTTTTTTTGTTTTTAGGGGTTTTCAGAGTTTTTAGGTTTTTAATGTTTTCTTAGGATTTTCCAGGGTTTTTTTTGGTTTTTATCCATTTTTATGGTCTTTTAAGGGTTTTTAGGATTTTTATGGTCATTTGAAACATTATGTATTTGAGGGGTTTTTGGTTTTTTTGGGTTTTATGGGTTTTTATAGTTTTATTGTTTAAAGGTTTTTACAGGTTCTTATTTATTTTTAGGAATTTATGGCCTTCTTACAGGATTTTATATTTTAGTGTCTTTTTTTATATATTTTTGGGAATTTTAGGATTTTTATTTTTTTTAGGGGTTTAAGGTATTTTGGGTGGGTTTCAGGGTATTTATTATTTTTAGCTTTTTAGGGGTTTTATGAGATTAGGGTGTTTTTGGTTTTTTCTGTTTTAAGGGATTTTAAGGTTTTTTATAGTTTTTAATGTTTTTTGGGATTTAAAGGTTTTATATATTTTTAAATATTTTTTGGTTTTAATGGTTCTTATGTTTTTTTAATGTTTTATGGTTTTTTGGGTTCCTAGGGTTTTTGGTGTTTTTACGTATTTTTTTTTAGGGGATTAAAATTATTTTTGGTGTTTAATATTTTCTTAGAGATTTTCAGGGATTTAAGGTTTTTTACTTTTTTATGTATTTTTAGTATTTCAAGGGTTTTTTAGGGTTTTGATGGATTTTTTGGGTTTTTAGGGTTCTCTGGTATTTGAGGTTTTTTAGGGTTTTAGTGGGTTTTTGAATATATTTAGGGTTTATTTAGTTTTTAAATTTCTTTAGTGATTTAAAGCATTTTTATTGTTTTCGTGGGCTTTTAGTGTTTTTATTTGGTTTTATGTTTTTTAGGTTTTTAGGGATTTTTTGATATTTTGGGCTCTTACGATTTTTAAGGATTTTATCAATTTTAAGGTTTTAGTATTTTTATGTGTTTTTGGGTTTTGATGGTTTTCTTAGGAGTTTTCTTGGTTTTCTAAAGGTTTTTTTATTTTTAGTGATTTTGTTGTATATTAATGGGGTTTTAGGGGATTAAATGATTTGGAGTGTTTTAGGGTTTTAGAGGGTTTTATGGATTTTTTGTTTTGTTTTGGTTTTGTTTTAAAGGTTTTCTAGAGTTTTTTTATATTCATAGGGGTTTAATGGGTTTTTAGAGCTTTTTTGAGAGTTTTAGGGTTTTGAGGTTTTTTTTAATGTTTTTAGGGATTTTATGGTTTTTGGGTGCTTTAGCTTGTTTTTAATTTTTTTTGAATTTTTAGGGGTTTTAAGTGGTTTTATGTTTTTATACTCTTCCAAGGTATTTTCAAGGTTTTTTGTGTATTTTATTTTTTTATGGATTTTATGGATTTCTAGCGTTTTTTATTGCTTATAGGATTTTTAGGGATTTTGACCGTTCTTTGTGTTTTTTTATATTTTTGGGGGATTTTTTAGATTCTAGGGTTTTTATGAGTTTTTATGAGTTTTTAGAGTTTTTTGAACATTTTTAAGAGTTTAAAGGGCATTAATTTTTTTTAGTGGGGTTTTAGGTCTTTCAAGAGTTTATAGTGTCGTTAAATGTTTTTACTGGTTGTTATGGTTTTTAGGGTATTGGGGAATTTTGGGGTTTTTATAATTTTAAGTTTTTTATGGGTGTTATGTTTTTTATGATTTCAATTCTTTTTTGATGATTGTAGGGTTCTTAGGTTTTTTGAAAATTTAGGTATTTTTAGGAATTTTTATGTTTTTTATTTTTTAGGGATTTTTAGGGGTTTTAGGGTTTTTATCATTTTACGGTTTTTGGTTTTTATAATATTTTTATGTTCTTACAGTTTTCTGTGTATATTCACGGTTTTAGTGTTTTTCTTGTTTTTAGGGGTTTTTTGTTATTTTAGAGGGTTGTAAATATTTTAAAGGTTTTTTAGGTTTTTAGGGATTTTTTGGGGTTTATCATTTTAGGGTTTTTTGGGTTTTTAGTAGTTTTATGTATTTTTTAGGTTTTTTTATTTTTCTTAGGGTTTTTAGGGTTTTTAGTACTTTTTATGTTTTTAGTTAATTTTAAGGATTTTTATGAATTTTTAGATTTTTAATGATATTGATGGGTTTTATAGTTTTTTAGGTATTTAGAGTTTTTTCTATTTTTTGGGGTTTTTAGGGTTTTTTAAAAAAAATCTAGGTTTTTTAGGTGATTTAGTGTTCTTTATCATAAATAGAGGTTTCAAGGGTTTTATATATTTTTGTGGTTTTGAAGTGTTTTATAGGTTTTTATGTTTTTTATGTTTTTAGGTTTTTTTACTGTTTTTAGGGATTTAATGGTCCTTTTGATTTTTTAGTGGTTTTTATGTTTTTAGGTGTTTTTGGTGTTTTATGTTCTTTAATATTTTTTTATGGTTTTTAATATATTTATATATTTTTATGAATTTTTAAATATTTTTATGGATTTTTATGGTTTTTTGGATTTTGCAAGGTTTTATGTTTTTTATGTGTTTTGTAGTTTTAGGGGTTTTTGGTTTTTTTTAGTTTTTGGTTTTTTATGGTTTCTTAAAGTTTCATAACATTTTTAGGGGTTTAATGGGATTTAACATTTTTTAATGGTTCTAATGGTTTTTTAGAGTTTTTTAATGTTCTTAGGGTGTTTTATGGCTTCTAGTCATGTTTAGGATTTTTAGGGTATTTTAGTGTTTTTAGAACTTTTTTGGTTTTAGGTGTTTTAACTGTATTTAGGGGTTAATGTTTTTCTTATTGGGTTTGAGGGTTTTTATGGTTTCTTATGTTTTTGGGATCTTTATATATGTTTTTATGATTTTTATGAGATTTAAGTATTTTTAGAGATTTCGAAGGGTTTTAGGTTTTTAGCGGTTTTTAACGATTTCAGGTTTTAATGGGGTTTATTGTTTTTATGTTTTAATGGTTTCTTAAGGGTTTTCATCATTTTGAGGTATTTTACATTTTTATGTATTTTTTGGATCTTTTATGATTTTTATGGTTTTAGGGTTTTTAGGGATTTTGAGGGGTCTTATGTGTTTTTAGGGTTTTATGGATGTTTTGAGTTTGTTTTACATTTTTTTGTTATTTAGAGTAATTTAACATTTTCAAGAGTTTAAATAGATTTTATATTTTTTTAGTTGATTTTTGGGATTTTATGGTTTATTAGGTGTTTTAAAATTTTAGGGGGTTTTATGGTTTTTATGGGCTTTTAGGATTTTTAGCTTTTTGAGTTTTTCATGTGCTTTAGTGTCTATAGGGTTTTAAGGTACTCTTAGATTTTTTGGAGTTTTTTGGTTTTTTTTAAAGTTTTATAGATTTTTTATTTATTTTCATAGGTTTTATGGTTTTTATGGTTTTAGGGGTTTTTATGGTTTTTAGTGTTTTTAGGGGTTTTAGGGTGTTTATGGGTATTATAATTTTTTATGTTTAAAGTCTTTTAAGTGTGTTTAGGGTTTTAATATTTTCTTATGGTCTTTCAGGGTTTTTAAATTTTTAGGAAACTTTAGAAACTTTTTAGGGTTTTATGGATTCTGAGGTTTCTTAGGGATTTTGAAGGATTTTGGGATTTTCTTATGGTTTTTGGATTTTTAGGGTTCTTTAAGGATTTAAGAGTTTTTTTATGTTTTAGGGATTTTAATGTTTTTAGAGTTTTTCTACATTTTTAGGTATTTTAATGGGTTTTGGAGTTTTTTGTGATATTTTAGGGGTCTTATGGGTTATTAGGGTTTTTAATGGTTTTAGGGGTTTTTTGGTTTTTTGTAGTTTTTTGGGATTTTCACGCTTTTTACATTTTTTTAATTTATTTATTTTTAGGTGTTAAGTTTTTTTTGGTTTTAAATGGTTTCTTAGTTATTTTCATGGTTTTAGGTGTTTTATATTTTTTTATCAAATTTAATTTATTTTTTTCTTATTTTTAGGGGTTTCTTGGCTTTTTACGCATTTTGAAGGTTTTTGGGAATTTTTGGTTTTTTTAGTTTTTTTGAATTTTTTAGAATTTTTAAAGGGTTAATGTTTTTTTGAGCTATTAACATTTTTAGGAGTTTAGTGGTGTTTTAGAGTTTTTTGTGGGGTTTTATACTTTTTATTGGTTTTAAGGTTTTTTAGGTTTTAAGGCGTTTTAAAGGTTTTAGGTCCTTGTACGGTTTTTATCATTTTTAGGTATTTTAGGGGTTTTAACTGTTTTTTGGTTTTTAATGATTTTCTTAGTATTTAAGTTATTTTAACATTTTGAGGTTTTTTTGAAATTTTTTTATTATTTTTATTGGTTTTTATAGATTTTGAGGGTATTTAGTGGATTTTAGGGTTTTTAATATCTCTTACGTTTTAAGGGGTTTTAAGGGTTTTTATGGTTTTTATGGTTTTCTTAAGAATTTTAAAGGTTTTTATTGTTTTTTATTTTTATATTTTTTAAAGATTTTTTTATTGTTTTTATATTATTTAGTGTTTTTAGGGTTTTTAGGGATTTCAAGGGTTTTTACTGGGTTTTTTTCTTCGGTTTTTGAGGTTTAAAGTTTATAAGGTTTTTGTAATATTTTATAATTTTTTGAGGTTTAAATTGTTTAGTGGTTTGATTTGTTTTCATGGATTTTATGAGTTTTAAGGGATTTTTATGTTTTTAGGGGGTTTTATTATTTTTAGTGATTTTTGGGGTTTATAAGTATTTATGGTTTTCTAAGGGGTTTTCATGGGGTTCCATGGGTGTTTATTTTTTTAGATATTTTATGGGGTTTTTATGATTTTTATGGTTTTTATCTATTTTTGTGGTATTTTAGGGTTTTTAGGATTTTATGGTTTTTGGGGAGTTTTTGGTTTTTTTAGTTTTTTAGTGTTTAATGTTTTCTTAGATTTTGTTAACATTTTTGGGGGTTTGATGAGTTTTTAGAGTTTTTGTGGGTTTTAGGTGTTTTATGCATTTTTAGGATTATGGTTTTTAGAGGTTTTATGTTTTTTAGTTTTTTGGGGTTTTAAGGTCTATTAGGGGTTTTATCATTTTTTATATTTTAGGGGTTTTAAGTGTTTTTTAGTTTTTAAGTTTTTCTTAGGGTTTTTAGGATTTTTTTACATATTTACAGTATTTTGGGGATTTTTACGGTTTTATAGGGTTTTAGGGTTTTTTGGGATTTGGAGTATTTTTAGTGTTTTTATATATTATATGGTTTTTATGGGTATATTTTAATTTTTATGGGTTTTTAAATTTTTTAGGATTTTAAGGGTATTTAGAGTTTTTTTATTATTTTTAGGGGTTTAAAGGTTTTTATAGTTTTTAGTGTTTTTAGGATTTTAGGGGGTTTAGGGGTTTTAAAGATTATTTTGTGTTTTTCTAGTTTTTAGGTGTTTTATGTATTTTTAACATATTCAGGGGTTTAAAAGTTTTTATAGTTTTTAGTGTTTTAATGTTTTTATGGGGTTTTTGGTTTTTAATGTTTTTTGTGGGTTTTTATGGATTTTAGGGGTTTTAGGATTTTTTATTTTTTATGTTTTTATTAGGGGGTTTTGAGTATTTTTTGGGTTTTTACACTTTGAGGGATTTTAATGGATTTTTAAGGATTGTTGTGATTTTTATAGAGTTTAGGGTTTCAGGGTTTTTATGATTTTTCTTGGTTTTATGTTTTTTTTAGGGTTCTTATTTTTTAGATAATTTTATCATTTTTAGGGGTTAAAATATTTTTTTATAGTTTGTAGTGGTCTTATGGTTTTTATGGGGTTTTAGGGTATTTTAAGGGTTTTAGGGGCTTTTGTAGTTTTATGGTGTTTTCAAGATTTTATGGCTTTTATGGTTTATAACATTTTCTAGGTTTTTTGGGATTTTAATCATTTTTAGGTTTTTAATGTTTTATTAGGGTTTTAATAATTTTTTTAGTTTTTTTTTAATTTTTAAGGATTTTTATGGGTTTTGGATTTTTTATGGTTTTTGCATTTTTAGGTTTTCAGGGGTTTTACGTGTTTTTATTTTTTAAGGGTTTCTTTGGGGTTATCATTGTTTTTGGGGTTTTTTACATTTTTAGGGATTTGTGGGATTCTTTATAATTTTTATTGTTTTTGGGGTTTTAGGGTTTTTGAGGGTTTTATGGTTTTAATTGTTTGATTTTTTTGGGGTTTTAGGTTTTTTTTGTGTTTTTAGGGATTTCAAGGGGTTTATGGGTTTTTACTATTTTTTATGTTTTTAGGGATTTAATGGGTTTTAGAGTTTAAGGGGGGTGGATGGGTTTTATCGGTTTTTAGGGTTTTTTAGGTTTTATAGTTTTTAAGGGTTTTGGGGTTTTAGGGTCTTCTAGGGATTTTATCATTTTTAGGTTGTTATGGGCATTATTAATTTTAAGGTCTATTGTTATTCATAGGGTTTTTCATGTTTTGGGTTCTTGATGGCATTTTTATTTATTTTTATGGGTGTAATGAATTTTTGTTTTAAGAGATTTTTTCGTTTTAGGGGTTAAAGGATTTTAGTTTTTTTTTATTTTTCAATTTTATGGGTTTTTGTATTTTTAGGTTTTTATGGTTTAGTTTGGAATTTTCATGGGTACATGGTTTTTATTTTTTCATGGATTTCAGGTCTTTTTTGGATTATAATGGTTTTTAGTATATTTTTAGGAATTTTAGGAGAGTTTATGGGTTTTATCTTTTTTACATGTTTTAGGATTTTTGGAGGTTTTTTAGAGTTTTATGGTTTTTATAGTTTTTAAACATTTTTAGGGTTCTAAAGTGATTTTAGAAGTTTTAGTGGGTTTTAGGGATTTAATGGGGTTTTAGGGGATTTAAAGGGTTTAGGGTTTTTTTAGTTTTTAGGTTCTTTAGGGTTTTTAGTGTTTTATGTTTTTATGTTTTTTATATTTTTATTTAGACTTTTCATGTTTTTAAGGTTTTTTATGTTTTTAGAGTTTTTATGTATTTTATAGATTTTTATAGCTTTTTATATTTTTTATGGATTTTGATGGGTTTTATAGTTTTAATGTTTTTTAGGGGTTTTAGTGTTTTTATCATTTTTTTATGTTTTTCATGAGTTTTAATGTTATATAAGTTATTGGTTTTTTAGAGTTTCTCAGGGGTTTTTAGGGGTTTTAGGCTTTTTTACGTTTATAGGGATTTTTATGGGTTTTTATGATTTTTATGGGGTTTTAGGGTTCTTAGGGATTTTGAGTGTTTTAGGGTTTTTAGGATTTTATTCTATTTTTAGGTATTTTGTGTTTTTTTGGGATTCTAAGTATTTTATATTCTATTAACTTTCTCAGAGGTTAAAAGGGGTTTGGGAGTTTTTAGTTGGTTTTTACGGTTTTTATGGGGTTTAATGATTTTTAATGTTTTTAGGGGTGCTTATTATTTTAGGTGTTTTTATGGTTTTAGGTTCTTTTGTAGTTTTTTTTCATTTTCTATTTTTTTATGGGTTTTAAGTGTTTTTTGTGTTTTAATGTTTTCTTGGGGGTTTTCAAGATTTTTACTATTTTTATGTTTTATCTATTTTTAGGGTTTTTTTATGATTATTATTGGTTTTAGGGTTTCTGTGGATTTTGAGTATTTATAGGGTTTTTAGTGTTTTTGTGTATATTATTGTTATTATCATTTTTCAAGATTTTAGGGGATTTCTGTGTTTTTAGGTTTTTAAGGTTTTCTTTCAGGATTTCAAGGTAATTAAGGGTTTTTTGAATTTATAGGTATTTTTAGTTATTTTTTAGGATAATTATAGTTTTATAATGTTTTATGGATTTTCGTAATTTTTTTTTGGTTTTCTAGGGTTTCCAGGGTTTGATGGGGTTTTTGGTTTTTTAGGGGTTTTTTAGAGTTGTAGGGGTTTTTATAGTTTTTAGCTTTATTAGGGATTTAATGTATTTTTTATTTTTCTACTGTGTTTTTTAGGGTTTTTATTGGTTTGTAATATTTTTTTATGTTTTAGTAGTTTTATGGGTCTTAGTGGATTTAGGATTTTGTATGGTCATTGAGGTCCTTTTTAGGGTTTTTAGATTTTTTAGGTTTTCTGGGATTTTATGTGTAGATTTTTATAGTTTTATTTGGGGTTTTATGGGTGTAAGGGGTTTTTACATTTTTAGGTATTTTATTTATTTTTAGGTATTTTTATTCATTTTAAGGGGTTTTTTTGGATTTTGAGCGCTTTTAGGGGTTTTATGGTTTTTAGGGACTTTAGGGTTTTTAGCATTTTTAGGTTTTTATGGGTTTAAAGTTTTTTTATGGTTTTTATGGTTTTTGTAGGTTTTTACAAAACTTTTGTGGTTTTCACATTTTTAATGTTTTTAGGGATTTTTAAGATGTTTATAGTTTTTTATTGGTTTGAGGATTTTGAGGTTTTGTGGTTTTTGTTTTTTTTGTTATTTAATGTTTTTAGGGGTTTTTTTGTTTTTAGGGTTATGTTGTGTTTTTTATGTGTCTAAAAGTTTGGAAATGGTTTTTAACCATTTATGCATTATAGGGTTTTTTATAGTTTTAAGTTGGTTTTTAGTGTTTCATGGGGTTTTAGGGGTTTTGAAGGTTTTTAGAAGTTTTTATTGTGTTTAGGGGTTTTTAGGGTTTCTAGGGTCACATAAGGTTTTTATCAGTTTTCAGGTTATTTGGGTTTTTAGTGTTTTTATGTTTGTAAGTTTTTATTCTTGGTTTTTAGGATTTTTTTACATGTTTCGTTATTTTTAGGAATTTTTAATATTTTAACTATTTTGAGGGTTTTTAGGATTTTAAGTGATTTTTTGGGTTTTTTGGTTTTCTAGGTTCTTATTGTTATTTATAATTTTTTTTTAGTTTAAAGTGTTTTCGTATTTTTATGATTTTCTATGGGTCTTTATAGTTTTTAGGTACTTTTATATTTTAATGCGTATTCAGATTATTTTGGGGTTTTAGGGATTCTGATGGTTTTTAGTGGTATTGGGGTTTTTTATGGATTTTCGAGTTTTATGGTTTTTGGAACATTAAGGTTTTCTATTGGTTTTAATTATATTTAGGTTTTTAAAGTTTTCTTAGATTTTTTTTTGGATTCATAGAGATTTTAATGAATTTTATGGTTTCTTGGGAATTTGATGATTTTTAAGGATTTTAAGGGTTTTAGTGATTAAATGGTTTTTTGGGTTTTACTGTTTTCTGAGTTCTTTAGGGTTTTAATGGTTTTTTATATTTTATTAAAAATTAGGGGTTTAAAGGGTTTTTAGAATTTTAATGGATTTTTGTAGTTTTGATGGGTTTTTTAGGGTTTTTTAACATTTTTTGGAGATATATGGTTTTTAGGGGTTTTAGGGTCATCTAGGGGATTTAGCATTTTTAGTTGTTTAGAGGTTTTAAGTGCTTTTAGGTTTTAAAATTTTTATTATGGTTTTTAATGGTTTTTAGTGGTTTTTTTGTTTATTTTTATTTTTAAGGGTTTTTAGTTTTTATTGGGTTTTAGTGTTTTTAGGGATTTCTTAGTGTTTTTTAATTTTTTTAATGTTTTATTTTGGGTTATCAGTGTTTTTAGGGCCTTTTTGTTTTAGTGATTTTTCGGGGAGTTATTTAGTATTTTTATTTTATTTATGGTTTTATGGTTATTCTATTTTATAGGGTGTTTAGGTTTTTTAGGTTTTTTAGTGTTTTTAGGTTTTTTAGTGTTGTAGGGGGTTTTTTTCGAGTAATAAGGGTTTTAAATTTTTTATAGTTTTTTTAAATAATGTTTGAATGGGTTTTTTGAGTTTTCATTGGGTTTTTAGGGTTCTATGTGTTTTAGTGGTTTTAGGTTTTTTGTTGTTTTAGGATTTTTTGGGGGTCTAGAGGTTTTAGGGTATTTAAGAGGTTTTAGTGTTTCGTAAGTTTTTTAGGTTTTTATGGTTTTATGTGTCCTTAGGTTTTTAAGGTCTTCTTAGGGATTTTTTGGGTTTTTAGTGTTTTTTATGTTTTAAGAATTTATAGGATTTTTTAAGAACTTTATTATTTTTAGGGGTTTTGGGGATTATGAGTGGTTTTAAGGGTTTTTTAGGGTTTGTCATGATTTTTGTTTTTTGTATGTTTTTTGGAGTTTTAATTTATTTTAATTTTTTATGGTTTTCTTACGGGTTTTAGAGTTTTTTATTTTATTTGGTATTTATATCCCCTATTAGAATATTTATGTATTTTGGGTTTTATGTATTTCGAGGGATTTTAGGTTTTTTTTACAATTTTAAAAGTTTTTATGTTTTTAAGGCTCTTAGTGTTTCTCAATTTTGAATGTCTTCTATTGGATTTTCATGGTTTTAGGGAATTTCTATTTTAATGGATTTTTTATTTTTTTGATTTTGATGTTTTTTTGTGTTTTTTTGGATTTTTAGGGTTTTTAACATTTTTATGGGTTTTAAGTGTTTTTCGGGTTTTATGGTTTTCTTAGAGGTTTTTTAGGTTTTATGGGTTTTTTTGTATTTAGGGTTTTTTAGAAATTTTTAGGATTTCTATAATTTTTTGGGATTTTGATGGTTTTTAAGGGTTTTATGGTTTTATATTTTTTTTGGATTCTATGTTTTTTTACTTTTTAAGAGTTTTATGATTTTTAGAGTTTTTAATGCTATTATTGGTTTAAAGGGTTTTTAATATTTTTAGTGGTTTTGGGGTTTTTATGTGTTGTTAGGGTTTTTTATGGATTTTAATGGTTTTTGGGATTTTAGGTTTTTTAGGGTATTTTAGTGTTTTTAGCACTCTTTAGGTTTTAGTGGTTTAAATGTATTTAGCTTTAAAAGTTTATCTTATGGGTTTTCGATGTTTTTAAGTTTTTCATATTTTTAGAGATTTTGTTGGATTTTAAAAGATTTTTATCTCTTTTAGTGTTTTAGGGATTTTTAAGGGTTTATAGTTTTTTAGGTTTTTTATGTTTTTTAGGTTTTATATATTTTTAAGGTTTTTATCATATTTTATGTTTTTTTAGTGGTTTTAATTATTTTTAGGTTTTAAGGATTTCTTTGGGGTTTTCATTATTTTTAGGGATTTTATATTTCTAGGGATTTTTAAGCCATTTTAGGATTTTTATAGTTTTAGGGGTTTTAGGGTATTTGTGGGTTTTTTGGGTTTTTAGCTTTTTAGAGTTTTAATTATTTTTGGGGTTTTTTTTGGTTTTTTTTAGTTTTAGGGTTTTTCGGTTTTTTATTGTTTTTAAATGTTTTCAATTTTTAATGGGTATTTATATTTTTTTTAATTATTTTTTGGGCCTTTATTGGTTTTTGGGTGTATTATAGTTTCAGAAATTTTTATAGTTTTTTTGGTTTTTAGGATATTTTAGGGTTTTTAACATTTTAAACGTTTTTAGGGATTTTAGCTGTTTACTTAGAGATTTTCAATGATGTTAGTGTTTTACCTTTTTAAGGATTTTTTGGGATTTTTTTGGGTTTCTTTTGATCGGTAGGGGTTTTACGGATTCTGATGGTTGTTTGGGGTTTTAGTACTTTTAGTATTTTTAGTATTTATTTAGTTTGTAGGGGTTTTATGTTTTTATTCTTTTTAAGGGTTTTTAGTGTATTAGGGTTTTTATGGTTTTTAGGAATTTAGGGTTTTTAGGGTGTTTATCATTTTTATGTTTTCAGGGGTTTTAAGTGTTTTTATGTTTTTAAGGTTTTCTAAGAGTTTTTCCTAAATTTATGGGGTTTTTACATTTTTATGAAATTTTATGGATATGTATGATTATTTGGTTATTAGGGTTTTTAGGATTTTTGAGGGGTTTTTAGGATTTTACGGCTTTTAAGGGGTTTTAGGTTTTTAGAGTTTTTTGGAGTTTTTAGGGGTTTTAAGTGTTTTTACATTTTTGAGGTTTTCTTAGGGTTTTTCATGGGTTTTAGGGTTCTTAAATTTTTAGGTATTTTTAGATATTTTTAGGGATTTTGATAATTTTTAGTGGTTTTAGGTATTTTAATGTTTTTACAGTTTTTAGGGGTTTTAGGGTGTTTTATATTTTTAGGTTTTTAGGGTTTTTGAGTGTTTTTAGGTTTTAAAGGTTTTTGTAGGTTTTTTCATGATATTTAGGTTTTTTTATGTTTTTAGTTATTTTTACAGTTTTTTATTATTTGTATGGTTTTTATGGTTTTTAGGTATTTTCATGGTTTGTACTGTTATTAATGTTTCATAGTTTTTAGCATTTTTTTCTGATTTTTTGGGTTTTATTTGTTTTTAGTTTTTTTATTCATTCTTAGGAGTTTTTATTTATTTTTAGGGTATTTTATATTATTATGGGTTTTTATGTTTTTTTAGGATTTATATGCATATTTAGGGATTTTGAGGGTTATTAGGGTTTTTATTGTTTTATGGGGTTTTTATTTTTTTGGTTTTGTTTTTGTTTTTTTGGTTTCTAGAGTATTTTCATTATTACGTTCATCAATGAGTTTTTAGAATTTCTAGTGGTTTTAGGGTATTTTGGGTTTTGGGTGTTTTATGGTTTTTAAGGGTTTCAATAGTTTTTCAGGGTTTATAATGTTAGTTGAGTCTTTTAGGAATTTTACCATTTTTTTAGTTTTTAGGGGTTTTAATTTTTTTTTATGTTTTTATGGTTTTCTTATGGGTTTTGAAGGTTTTTAGTGATTTTTAGATTTTTAAGTATTTTTTGTCTTTTAGAATTTTTATGGTTCATATAGAATTTGAGGGTTTTTGGGGTTTTAGGGTTTATAGGGGTATAGAAATTTTTTAAAAGGTTTTAGGGGTTTTATATGTTTCTAGGTATGTAAGGATATCTTAGGGTTGTTAATGATTTGAGGGGTTTTAGGGTTATTAATGATTTTGAGGGGTTTTTATGGTTTATTAAGGAGTTTATGGTTTTTAGTATTTTTTAGTATTTTTTGGGATTGTAAGTGTTTTAATGTTTCTTGGGTTTTAATAGGGTATTGAGGAAATTTATGGGTTTTAACACATTTAGGATTTTTTTCGATTTTTAGTATTTTAGGTATTTTAGGATTTTTATGCATTTTGAGGCTTTTTTGGTTTTTAGGGTTTTTATTTGGGGGGGGGGGGGTAGGGTTTTTTTGAGTTTGTAGGGTTTTTATAGCTGTTTAATGTTTATTAAATTTTTTTGGGGTTTAAATTTTCTTATAGTTTTCAGTGCGGTTTTATGGTTTTTTGGGTTTTATGGGTTTTATGTTTTTAGTGGTTTTTATTTATTTTAGTGGTTTTAGGGGTTAACAATATTTTATGATTTTTATCATATTTTATGTTTCAATTCATTTTAACTGGTTTTATTTTTTTATGGTTTTCTTAGGGGATCATGGTTTTTTGAATTTTTATGTAATTAATGATTTTTTAGGTTTTTTATAGTTTTTGACGGTTTTTAGGGGTTTTGAGGGGTTTTATGGTTTTAAGGGTTTTAATTTTTTTAGGCTTTTCAAGATATTAAATGTTTTTAGATTTTTAAGGATTCATTAAGAGTTATCAGGGTTTTTTGGGCCATTTACATTTTTATGTTTTTTTTGGGATTTTTAGGATATTTATGGTTTTTAGGGTTTTTTAGGATTTTGAGGGATTTGAGGCGTTTTCAAGGCTTTTATGTGTTTTTTGGGTTTTTAGAATTTTTTTGTTATTAATGGACTTAAGTGTTATTATATTTTTAATGTATTCTCAGTGTTTTTCAGGGTTATAATTGTTTTTTGAATTTTTATGGAATTTTAGGGAACTTTTAGAATTTTAATGGTCATTTAGGGTTTTAGGAATTTTGAGGGGGGGTTTTTTATTTTTTTGGTTTTTTTGGTTTTTAAGTAAATATAATTTTCTATGGTTTTAAATTATTTTTACAATTTTTAATATTTTTAGGGGATTAATGAATTTTTAGGGTTTTTGGTGTTTTATGGATTTTATGTGTTTTAATGTTTTTTATTTTTTATATGGGTTTTATGTTTTTGGGTTTTTTAGCACTTTTAGGGTTTTTAGTTTTTTTTAGTGTTTTTATATTTTTTATCATTTTAAGTGTTTTTAGGTATTCATGGTTTTCTTTGGAGTTTTCAAGGATTTTAGGGATTTTTATATTTTTCAGGATTTTTATGTATTTTTAGGTATTAAATTGTTTTTAGGGGTTTAGGAATTGTTCGTGTTTTATGGTGTTAAGGGTTTAAGCATTTTTAGTTTTTTTTGGGGGGGGGGGGGGTTAAGTGTTTTTAGTTTTTAAGGTTTTGTTAGGGGGGTTTAGGATTTTAATAATTTTTAGGTTCTTATGAATTCTTAGGGAATTTTTATGATTTTTATGGTTTTTATGGTTTTTATGGTTTTTAGGGATTTTGAGGGTTTTAAGTAAATTTGGGGGGTTTTAGGGTATTGATGGTTTTCTATGGTTTTAGATTTTTTCCATATTTAGGGGTTTTATGGGTTTTTATAGTTTTTTAACGTTTCTATGGATTAATGGGTTTTTTGATAATTTTTAGTGGTTTTTAGGGTTTGTGTAGTTTTTTAATGTTCTAGGATTTTAAGGGTTTTATGTTTTTAAGGGGTTTAGGGTCTTTTTGGGTTTTACTAGTATTTAGGATTTTTAGGGGTCTTGAGTGTTTTTAGATTTTTAATGTTTTCATAGTGTTGTTTCATCTTATCTAGTGTTTTTTAAACTTTAATTGATTTTTAGGGCATGTTTATCATTTTTTTGTTTTTAGGGTTGTAGGTATATTGAGGGGTTTGGGGTTTGTTTGGGTTTTAGGGTTTTTATAATTTTTAGGATTTTTAGGTGTTTTAATTATTATTATATTTTTAAGGTTTTCTTAGGGGTTTTAAGGGTTTCTAGAATTTTTTAAATTTTAAGGGATGTTTGGGATTTTTTATATTTTTTATGGTTTTGGGGTTTTTAGGGATTTTGTTCGTTTTATGGGTTTTATGGTTTTTATGGATTTCTATGGAATTTTTTATTTTTTATAGTTTTAAAGGTATTTAGACTTTTTAAATATTTTAGGGATTTAAATGGGTTTTATAAATTTTAGTTGTTTTTAGGTTTTTTATTAGGTTTTAGGCTTTTTAAGCTTTTTAACTTTTTTAGGGGTTTTTGGGACTTTTTGGGGATTTTATAGTTTTTTGGGGGGTTTTAGGGGTTTAATGATTAATTTAGGTTTTTCTGTTATTATGCTGGTTTTTTAGGGTTTTATGGTTTTTTATGTTATTAGATATTATTAGGAATTTTTCCTATTTTTTGAGTTTTAGGTTTTTAGGGACTCTGAGGGTTTTTATTATTAAGGGGTTTTAGCGTTTTTAATCTTTTTAGTGTTTTTTGGTACATAGAAGTGTTATTTGTATTTAGGTTTGTAGAGATTCCATAGGATTTTGCAGGGTTTTTGGGGGTTTCCATTTTTATATATTTTTTAGGAATTTTACAATTTTTATGTTTTTTAGAGTTTTATGGATTTTGGGGTATTTGAGGGGTTTTATGGTTTCGTAGTGCTTTTTTTTTGAGTTTTTTGGGTTTTCTATGTTTTTTATTTATTTTACATTTTTAAGGTTCTCTTATGTTTTTTTTTTCAATTTATCTATTTTTACATTTTTAGGGGTTGCTTGGTTTTTTGGGGGAGAGGATAGGGTTTTTTTTATTTTTTTGGTTTGTCAAGGTTTTTGAGATTTTTTAATCATTTTTAATGATTTAAAGAGTTTTTAGTGGGTATTTTATAGTTTTTTTAAGGGCCATTTATGATTTTTATTATTTTTAAAGTATTTTGGGATTTTATGACGTTTAATTATTTCTATGTTTTTAGGGGATTTATGTCTTTTATGTTTTTTAAATTTTCATCAAGTTTTCTCAGTATTTTTTTGTTTTTTTACATCTTCAAGGTGTTATACAAGAGTCCTAATATTTTTTGGTTTTTAGGGTACTTAGGGAATTAGAAAATTTTAGGTGTTTTTAGGGGTTTTAAGATGTTTATGGTTTTTTTGTGTTTTAGGGGGTTTTGGGGTTTTTAGGGGTTTTAATGGATTTTATAGCATTCAATGTTTTTAAGGGTTTAAAGGGTTTTTTTTGTATTTTAGTGATTTTTAGGGCCTTTATGGGTTTTTATAATTTTTATGTTTTTTTGGGTTTTTTAGTTTTTTGGGGTTTTTTGGGTTTTTAGCATTTTTGAGTTTTTTATGATTTTTTCTATTTTCAGGAATTGTAGTGTTTTTTATAGATTTTTTTTTGGTTTTTAGGGGGTTTGAGTTTTTATGGGTTTTATGGTATTTATAGTTTTTTAACGTTTTTAGCATCTTAAAGGATTTTTACAGTTTTTACTGATTTTTTATGGTATTATGGGTTTTATGATTATATGATTTTTAAGTGGTTTTTTGGTTTTTTGGGTTTTAAAGGTGTTTTTATGGTTTAAGAGTTTTTTATATTTTTAGGGGTTTAAAATGATTTAGGTTATAAGGTTTTCAATGGGGTTTTGAGTGTTTTAGGGTGTTTTAGGGTTTTTATAGTTTCTGGGTTTTAAGGGTCTTTTGACTTTATAGGGGTTATTAGGTATTTTTTAGTTATTTAATTTTTTTAAGGGATTAAATTTTTATTAGTGTTTTTAGTTGTTTTGTGGTTTTTATGTGTTTTTAGGGTTTTTTTGGATTTTATTAGGTTTAGGGTTTTTAAGGTTTTTAGGGGCTTTAGGGATTTTATTGTTTTTTTGGGTTTATGTGTTTTATGTTTTTAAGGATTTCTTATGTTTTTTAGTTTTTTTGGGTTTTTTAGATTTCTAAGGATTTGTATGGATTTTTAACATTTTTATCGGTTTTAGGGTTTTTATGGGTTTTAGTGTTTTTATGGTTTTATGGTCTTTTTTTATTTTTTAATGTTTTTTGAGTTTTTTGTTTTTTTAACGTTTTTAGAGTTATATAACAATTTTAGGGTTTTAAATGGTTTTTACAGTTTTAGTGGGTTTTTTGGGGTTTTAGGGTTTTAAATGTTTTTAGGAGTTTTCTTGGTTTTTTAGGGTATTCAAGGTTTTTTGGGTTTTTAGTTTTTTTAGAGGATTTATGTGTTCCCTTAATTTTTATGATATTATTATTTTTTTTGGGTTTTTAAATTTTTTGAGAACTTATGGTCTTTTTAGGATGATTAGGGATATTTAGGGCTTTAGGGAATTTGATGGTTTCTATGATTTTGTTTTGTTTTTAGGGGTTTTATAGTTTTTAAAGGTTTTTAGCATTTCCTTTCCATTGTTTTAGTTTCGAAGGGTTTTTATAGTTTTTAACAATTTTATGGGCTTAAATGATTTTTAGTGTTTTTAGGGGTTTTATGGGTTTTATGGGTTTTTGTTATTTTTAATTTTTCTGGTGGTTTTTATAGTTTTTAGGGGTTTTAGGGATTTATGGTCTTTTTTTGGTTTTTTTATGGTTTTAAATTTTTTATATTTTTTAGGGGTTTAAAGTGTTTTCGGGTTTTTAGTTTTTTTTCTAAGTGGTTTTCAAGGTTTTTAGTATTTTTTTAGATTTAGGGATGTTTAGGGTTTTGGTGGTTTTTATGGGTTTTATGGATTTTGATGGGTATGAGGATTTTTTAGTGTTTTAGGGTATTTTGGGTATTTTGGGTTATTAGTGTTTTTATTGGTATATAGAGTATTATGTGAATATTGTTATTAAGTTGTTTAGTATTTTTTATAGTTTTTAATGGTTTTTGGGTTTTTAGGGTATTTTAGTGTTTTTAGGGTTTTTAGGTTTTTAGGGGTTTTATGTGTTTTTAGGTTTTTAATGTTTCTTTAAGGATTTTCATAGTATTTTAGGTTCCATATATTTTTAGATATTTATATGGATTTTGGAGTTTTATGCATTTAATGGTTTTATTGATTTTGAGGGGTTTTTTTTGGGTTTTATGGTATTTTAGGGTTTTTATCTTTTTGAGGGTTTTCAGGGGTTTAATGTGTTTTTATATTTATAAGGTTTTCTTAAGGGGTTTCACAGTTTTTTGTTTTTTTTTATTTTTACAGATTTTGAGGGGTTTTTTATGATTTTTATGGTTTTAGTATTTTTGGGTTTTTTAGGGGTTTTAAGGGTTTTTATAGAATTTTGGTATTTTTAGTGTTTTCTTGTTTTAGGGTTTTTACTGTTTTTAAGGTTCTTTAATGTTTTAGGGGTTTAAAGGGTTTTTTTCATTTAGTTGGGTTTTAGGATTTTATGGGGTTTTCTAGGTTTTTTATGTTTTTAGGGGGGGTTTATTTTTCGGGTATAAAGGTTGTTTAGGGGTTTTGTGTTTTTAGTGTTTTTTGAATTTTTAGTTGTTATAAGTATTTTTTGAATTTTATGGTTTTCTTAAGGGTTTTCAGGCATTTTAGTATTTTTTATTTTTTTAGAATATTTAGGTATTTTTTAATGAAAATTTTGGGTTTTAATTCTTTTTAGGGGTTTTGTGGATTTTTTGGAATTTTTGGGGTTTTAAGGATTTTTTTTGGATTTTTTGTGTTTTTTTTAATTTTTAGGCGTTTTATTATTTTTATAGTCCATAATTTTCATAGGGGTTTAAAAGCTTTTTAGGACTCGTATTTTTTAGGGTATTTATGGGTTTTTAGGTTCTTTATGTTTTTAGGGTTGTATGGGTTTCAATGTTTTATGGTTTTTAATGTTTTCAGTGTTTTTAGGTTTTTTGGGGTTTTTAAATTTTTTAATGTCTTCTTATAGTTTTATGTGTTTTTAGGGGTTTTTATATTTTAGGTATTTTTATGAAATTTTATTATTTTTATGGGTTTTAGAGATTTTAGGTATTTTGAATGATTTTCTGGTTTTTAATGTTTTTTGTGTTTTTATGACTCTTTTTTTGTGATTGTATGGTTTTTATTATTGTTAGTGATCTTAGGGTTTTTGGGGGTTTTATAGTTTTTAAGGATTTTTTGTAGTTTTTAGGGTTTTATGTGTTCTATGGTTTTTAAGGTATTCTTAGACTTTTTCAAGTTTTTAATGGTTTTTTACACTTTTTTGGATTTTAGGGATTTTAGAATTTTTATAGATTTTATGGTTTTTAGAGATTTTCATGGTTTTTATGGGATTTTTGGGCATTATGGGTTTTTAGTTTCTTAGATAGTTTTTTTATGTTTTTTAATATTTTTAATGTTCAAAACATTTTTAGGGTTTTAAATAGTTTTTTTGTAAATTTTAGTGGGTTTTTGGGTTTTTATGTGGTTTTATGGTTTTTATGGTTTTTGTGGCTTTCAGGTTATTTAGGGTTTTTAGCATTTTTTAGGTTTTTATGGGTTTATGTTTTTTAGGTTTTAATTTTTTTATAGTGTTTTAAGGTTTTTTGGGTTATTTCAATTTTAGTAACTTTTAGGGCTTTTAAGGATTTGTCTTAATTTAAGGTTTTTAGCGATTTCCATATTGTTTTGGGTTTTTTGGGATTTTATAGTTTAATGGTTTTTAAATGTTTTAGCGTATTTTATTTTTTATGGGTTTTATGGTTTTTAGTTGTTTAAGGGGTTTTTACGTTTGTTTGGGTTTGGCATTTTTATGTTTTTACGGGTTTACATGATTTTATGTTTTTAATGTTTTCATAGTGTTTTTACCTTTTAGTGATTTTTAGGATTTTTTTAGGATTTTTTTGGGTTTTTATGGTCTTTATATATTTTTAGGGTTTTCCGTTTTTGGTGTTTTGGGGTTTTGGGGGGTTTTTAATTTTTTTCGGGGTTTAAATGTTTTTTAGACTTCATTGGCATTATCGGGTTTAAAGTATTTTTTGTTTTTTAGTGTTTTATGGGTTTTTATGGGTTTTTAATGATTTTTAGGGGGTTTTATCGTATTTCGGGACTTAGTGTTTTTTAGTATTATTTGGTGTTTCTAGAATATTTTTTATTTTTGAAGTGTTTTTAATGTTTTTAGGTATTTAAGGTTTTCTTTAGTTTTTTTAGGGTTTTCATATTTTTTATGTTTTTAGGTATTTTAGGGATTTTTTAGAATTTGAATTGTTTTTTATTGTTTTTTATGGATTTTGAAGGGTTTTAGGTGTATTTAAGGATTTATGGTTTTATGGTTTTATGGTTTTTGGGTTATTAGGTTTTTTTATGGATGTAAGGTTTTATAGAGTTTTTAATGATTCTAGGGGTTTAAATGGATTTTAGTGTTTTTAGTGGGTTTGTAGTGTTTCATTGGTTTCTATCTTTTTAGGGTTTTAAAAGGTTTTTTTTTGTGTTTTATAGGTTTTACAGATTTTTAGGGTTATTAAGGTCTTCTAGGATTTTTAGGAATTTTATGTTTATTGGGGGATTTTTTCTGTTTTTGTGTTTTAAGTTTTTCATAGGGGGTTTAAAGGTTTTCTATATTTTTATGCTTTTAGGGAGTTTTTGGATAATGATGATTTTTATAGTTTTTAATGTTATTATGTATTTTAGAGATTTTTTGGGTTTCTAGGTTTTTTATGGTTTTTATCGTTTTTATGGTTTTAGGGGTATAAAAGTTATTTTTGGTTTTTAATTTTTTCATAGGGGTTTTCATAGTTTTTTTGGTTTTATACATTTTTAGGGAATTTTATATTTTTTATGGTTTTCTATGGGATTTATGGATTTTTAGGGTTTTATGGTTTTTAGGTTTTTAGGGTATTTTGGGGTATTTTATGTTTTATTGTTTTTTTAGTTTTCTTGGTTTTTTTAGTTTTTTAGAGTAATTTAATGTTTTTAGGGGTTTAATGGGTTTTTTAGTGTTTCAGTGGTATTTAATATTTTTAAGGATTTTTATGGATTTTGGGGGCTTTAGGGGTTTCATGGGTTTCGATTTTTATGGTGTTTTTTAGTTTTTATGTGTTTTAATGGTTTTTCGAGTTTTTTTATCGTTTTTAAGGTTTAAAGGGGTTCAAGAGTTTTTATTGGGATTTTGGGTTTATATGGAATTTTTGGGGATTTTATGGTTTTAGGGTTTATTATGATTTTTTAGGATATTAAGGGTTTTTATGGGGGTTGGTATTTTTAACATTTGTTTGGTTTTTAGTGGTTTGATTGTTTTATGGTTTTTATGTTTTTATAGAGGTTTTTAAATTTTTTATGTATTTTTATAGATTTTTTTATTATTTTTTTTGTTTTTAGGGGTTTTGAGGATTATTAGGATTTTTAGAGTTTTTTAAATTTTTTTTTTTATTTTTAGGGTTTTTTTACTTTTTAAGGGTTTTATGGTTTTTCATAGTTATTTAATTTTTAGGAGATTAAAGTTTTTTTTAATAGTTTTTAGTGGTTTGGGGTTTTTATTTCTTTTTGGTTTTTTAATTATTTTAGGGGTTTCATGGTTTTTAATGTTGATTGATTTTTAGGGTAGAAAATATTTTTTTGGTTTGAGGGGATATAAGTATTTTTTGGATTCCAAGGTTCCCTTTGAAGTTTTCAAGGTTTTTAGCATTTTTTACATTTTTAGGGATTATATGGATTTTTAGGATATTTATGGGATTGTAGGGTTTTTATGGATTTTGAGGGTTATTATGGGTTATTATGGGTTTTTATGATTTTCTGGTTTTTTTTTAGTTTTAGGGTTTCTTTGTTTTTTAGGGTTTTTTTATTTCAAAGAGTTTTTTCTAAACATTTACGGTTTTAAAAGAGTTTTACATATTTTAGTATGTTTTTATGGATTTTTAGTGTTTTAATAGTTTCAGGGTTTTATATTGTTATTATGGCTTTTTGCATCATTTTGATTTTTTATGATTTTTAATTTTTTTAAGGTTTTAAGGTTTTATTAGGGTTTTCAGGGTATTTAGGTTTTTTATGTTTCAGGGATTTTAGGCCCTTTTAGGATTTTTATGGGTTTTGTGGTTTTAAGGGTTTATATGGTTTTTGGATTTTTTTTTTCAATTTTAGTGTTTTTTTCAATCTTTAAGTATTTAAAGATATTTTAAAAAAATATTTTTGGGGTTTAATGGGTTTTAACTGTTTTTTGTGGGTTTTATGGTTTTAATGGGTTTTTAGGGATTTTACAGTTTTTAGTGCTTCTTATGGTTTTAAGGGTTTTCATGGATTTTATGGGGTTTTAGGGTTTTTAGAAATTATTAGGTTTTTATGGGTTTTAAGAGTTTTTAGTTTGTAAATATATTCTTATGGATTTTAGTGTTTTTTCATATTTTTAGGTATTTTTTCTGATTTTTAAGTAAATTTATGGTTTTTTGGTTTTTAGGGATTTAGAGGGTTTTAAGGGATTTTCTCAGTTTTCTTTGTAGTTTTAGAGTAATTTTTAGTTTTTTATGGTTTTATGGTATTTATAGTTTTTTAATATTGTTAAGGGTGTAGAGGGTTTTATATTTTAGTGTGTTTTTTGTGTTTTTATGTGGTTTTATGGTTTTTTTAACATTTTTAGGTGTTTTATGTTTTTTAGGGGTGTTATGGTTTTTATGGTTCTTAGTGATTTTAGAATTTTTTGGGGTTTTATATTTTTTTTAGGATTTTAATTGTTTCATAAGGGTATTCTGGGTTTATAGGGTTATTATGTTTTTATGTATTTTTTGGGTTTTTCAGAATTTTAATGGGTTTTTAGGGGTTTTTGAGATTTTGAGGGGTTTTATTGGTTTTTAGGGTTTTTAGGGGGTTTTGGGTTTCAATGTTTTTCTTGACGTTTTAGGGGTCTTAATGTTTTTTATTATTTTAATGTTTTTTATTCTCATAAATTTTTTTTAAATTTAAATGCGTTTTAGAGTTTTCAATGGTTTAAGGATTTTTAATGTTTTTATGGGTTTTAATGATTTTCAGATTTTATGGGTTTTTAAGGATTTTCAGAGTTGTTAGTGTTTTTAGGTTTTTACGGTAATTTAAGTGTTTTTATGTTTTTAATGTTTTCTTATGGTTTTTAGGGTTTTATGTTTTTATATAATTTTTAAGGTTTTTATGATTTTTATGGTTTTTAGGGATTTTGAGGGGTTTTATGTTTTTAATTTTTTTTATGGTTTTTGGGACTTTTTCAGTTTTTTAGTGTTTTATATAGTTTTTATGGATTTTTAGCATCTTTTATGTTTTATAGGTATTTTATAGTTTTTATGGGTTTTAGTTATGTTTAGTGTTTTCTTCACTTTTAGGGGTTTTATGTTTTTTATCCTTTTATGTTTTTCTTAGGGGATATCAAGGTTTCCTATTTTTTAAAATTTTTTTTGATTTTTTGTATTTTTATATTTTTTTAGGGATTTTAAGAATTTTAAGGGTTTTAGGGGTTTTATGGTTTTCATTTTTTTTGGTTATTTAGGTTTTTATGGATTTTAGGAATTTTTAAGATATTTATGTATTTTAGGGTTCTTAGGTATTTTGAGGTGTTTTGGGGGGTTTTTGTTCTTTTTTTAGTTTTTTGGGGTTTTAATATTTAAGATGTTTTAACAATTTAAATATTTATTATTGGGTTTTTAGGGAATTTATGTTCTTGTATGGGGTTTAATTTTTTTTGTTTTTATGGTTTTAGGGTTTTTTTCTTTTTTAATGTTTTTACTATTTTTTGGGTTTCTTAAGGGTTTAAAAAGTTTTAGGTTTTACGTTTTTCTTATGTATTTTCAGGGTGTTGTTGGGTTTCATATGTGTTTGCATATTTTTTGTATATTTTTAGAATTTTTATGGGTTTTTACATTTTGTTGATTTGGAGAGGTTTTAGTGTTTTTATGGGTTTTTTTATTTTTAAGGTTTTTCGGTTAATTTTTTTTATGTTTTTATTATTTTTATAGGTTTTTTGAGTATTTAATATTTGGAGGGGTTTAATGGGTTATTATATTTTTTTAGTGGGTTTTTAATTTTTTATGGTGTTTTAGGGTTATTTATGGTTTTTATGGTTTTTAGGGGTTTTACTATTTTTTTGGTTTTGGGATTTTCAGAGTTTCTTGGTTTTTTATGTTTTCATTGGATTTTACAGGGTTTTGTATGGGTTTTTTTTTCATTTTTAGGGTCTTTTAGGGATTTTTTAGGATTTTTATGGTCATTTGAAACATTAGGTATTTGAGGGGTTTTAGGTTTTTTTAGGGTTTTATGGGTTTTTACAGTTTTATTATTTTTAGGTTTTTTAGGGTTTTAATTTTATTTAGGAATTTAATTCATTCATAAAAGATATTAGAATTTAGTGTCTTTTTATGGATTTTAGGGACTTTTAGGATTTTTTATGGTTTTTACGGTTTTAAGGTATTTTGGGTGGTTTTTAGGGTTTTTAGGGTTTTTATCTTTTTAGGGTTTTTACGAGATTAGGGTGCTTTTGGT
Organism: Viscum album; assembly: GCA_963277665.1. Classification (NCBI taxonomy): domain Eukaryota; kingdom Viridiplantae; phylum Streptophyta; class Magnoliopsida; order Santalales; family Viscaceae; genus Viscum; species Viscum album. The sequence goes on from CAUJRU010000225.1 coordinate 548,397, forward strand.
ATTGTTCTGTTTTAAAATATTTTAAGATTTTATATAGTTTTTAATGTTTTTTGTGATTTAAAGGGTTTTTATATTTTTAGGTATTTTTGGGTTTTAATGGGTCTTATGCTTTTTTAACGTATTTATGGTTTTTCTGGTTTTTGGGTTCTTAGGGTTTTTAGTGGTTTTGGTGTATTTAGGTTTTTTAGGGGATTATAATTATTTTTGGTGTGTAATATTTTCTTAGAGATTTTTAGGGTTATAGGGTTTTTTGATTTTATATGTATTTTTCGGATTTCGACGGTGTTTTTTTGGGATTTGAGGGATTTTGAGGGTTTTTAGGGTTTTCAGGTTTTTGTGGTTTTTTAGGGTTTTAGGGGGTTTCTTGAATATTTTAAAAGTTTTTTTCGTTTTTAAATATTTTTAGGGGTTTAAAGAATTTTTATTGTTTTGGTGTGTTTATATGGTTGTTATTGGGTTTTAGGGTTTTTATGGTTTTTAGGGATTTTATGATTTTTTGGGCTTTTACGGTTTTTAAGGATTTTATCATTATTTAGGTTCTTAGTGTATTTATGTGTTTTTAGATTTTGATGGTTTTCTTAGGGGTTTCTAGGTTTTCTGGTTGGGGGGTTTATTTTTAGTGATTTTGTAGTACTTTAATGGGGTTTTAAGCATTTGGAGTGTTTTAGGGTTTTATAGGATTTATGGTTTTTTTGGTTTTTTTTTTGTTTTTTTTTATAGGTTTTATAATGTTTTCTACATTCTTAGGGGTTTAATGGGTTTTTAGATTTTTTTTAATTTTTAGGGTTTTTTGGGTTTTGAGGTTTTTTTAATGTTTTTAGGGTTTTTATGGCAGAAAAGGTGTGGGGTCAGACAAAGATGATCCCATGATTTATTAAAAAACATAAAAGTAAAGTACAAATCATTACAAAGAAGGCTTACATATCCTAGTGTGGGTCGTCCCCTTCATGTCTGAGTCAACTGAAGACAAACAGAAGCCTGGAGTCTTGAAATACCATACTGAAGTTCCTTCATCAATCTATCTATTGGAAAGAGCATCTGCAACCCAGTTTGCCTCCCTAGATGCATGTGAAATGCTCAAGGTAAGCGTCTTGGAAGCATTGAGGCACTCGATCCAGTGCGGGAGAAGCCGCCATGGTACAAGTCGTGACTGCTTCCTGAAAGCCTCCACCGCCAATGATGAATCAGATTCAATCCAGATCTTATTCCATCTGAAATGGGTTGCATATTGAATCGCTTTTATGATGGCCGAAAGTGTTGCCTCATACGCAGTACCGCTCCCAAGGAAGTGGTAAAAGAATCCTTTTACAAATCCCCGAGAGGTAACAAATACCCCGCCACATCCTGAAGGACCCGGCGCAGCCATGACATCGCCATCCACGTTGACCTTGATATAACCTGCAATCAGAGGGATCCACCTAATAAATTTCAACATATTTGGTCTTCTGCATCTCCCTGGAATTCCAATTCTGCGCAAGACCAGGAAGTCATTCATATCAGTATACATCTCCCCATCCTGGATACCTGCCACCGCATGGATAGCCATGTGAATTCTTTCCACCCCTTCATGGAAGGAACCTGTTTCATTCCAATGTGCCACCGTATTTCTGGCAAACCAAACATAGGAGAGCAATGCCGCCACCGCTGCCAGAAAAAGATTGTAAAGCTGTTGTCATAGACCGACCACAGTTAACGCACCAAGAAGAATCTCCAGCTCCTATTGCCTACTCAAATTAAAATGAATTCCAAATATATCCTAAATATAAAGCCATAGCTTAGAAGCCATGCTGCAGTGTATGAAAAGATGACTACTAGTTTCCTCCGCTCGTAAGAAAATGTTACATCCTGAAACGATCTACCATCCGGCCAGTTTTAGCACTCCATGTAGAGGCAGTCTTCCTTTCCATATTTTCCGTAGGAAAATCTGCCTTGAAGGAGGAATAAACGACTTCCTAAATTTGGAATGCCACACTGGAACAGAGGAGTTATGCTCACATTTGTGCCGATATAATCCTTTGGTATCAAGAATTCCGCACCGATCAGGTTTCCTTACTAAAGCATCAACATCGACAAATTTGTATCTCTTTATTTACGTGGCTGTCCTTCTCAGAAGCATGCAAGCCATGCGTTAAAAATTCTGCAAAAACTCAGAAATTTGCATATTCTGCATGCTGTCTGGCGGCTAAAGTATTGTATTAACTGTAGGGTCCAACCAAGTACTGGTCCAGTAGTTCAGTCCATATTGCATCGAGACAATCCACCTTGAACTGAAGATAATATCATGGTATTCTGCCTTGATGGAGGGCCAAACTGAAGAGAGAGAATAACCAGTAGATTCATTCATCAACCTGCAGACAAACCTATCATTTAGGAAATCCAGACCTTCATTTGTAAAATTGATCAGATTCCAGACAATGTTACCCAGTAGTGACTAATTGAACTTCCGCAAGTTCTTGATACCAAGGCCACCCATGTCAATTGGTTCAGTACACTTTTTTTAGGCCACTGTGACAAGCTTCCTTTCATTGATACATCCCATCCACATGAAGTTCCTAATTTTCTCTTGAATTTTCTTAAGCACACTGACCAGCCACCTGTAAATTGAGAAGGTATGCACCAGCATGGGTATTAAAACAAATTTGATCAGACAAACCCTTCCTGCTTGTGACAGAGATTTTCCGTTCCACCGGGCAAGTTGGTTGATGGCTCTTGCTGCAATCGATTCATAATGAGAACATCTTGGCTTGCCCTAAAAGATAGGAACCCCGAGGTACGTAAATGGTAACGAACTCCTCTTCACACCCATAAGATGGGCATATAGTATCTGCCTAGAATTGGAGATTTCTTTTCCAAAGATGATGAATGATTTTTCCCAGCTAATAGATTTCCATGCAACCTCCTCATAATGTTGGAAGAGATTCTTTGTTGAAATAAGTGTTGTATGGTTTAACTCCCCAAAAATAATGATATCATCATTATAGAGCAGATGAGATGGTACATGAAGGTCCATGCTTGCTTTAAGAGGTGTGAATAAATTATAATTAACCAATCCAATAAGATAACGACTTAGATAATCCTCAGCAATGGCAAAAAGAAGACCTGATAGAGGTTCCCCTTGCCAGAATCCATGATATAATCAAAAGAAACCTTTTGGGGATCCATTTATCATGACAGACATTCTTGTAATTTCCAGGATAGATTTTATAATCTTGATGAAATTTCCAGAGAAACCATATTTTCCAAGGATATCGAAGATGAAACTCCATCTGATTGTGTCAAAATCTTTGGTGATGTCAAGCTTTAGAGCCAAGTTGCCATGTCTGGTTTTCCTGCTCTTAACATTAACTCCCTCTGAGGCAATGTATAAACAACTTTTAATATTTCTTCCTGCAACAAATCTAAACTGATTTGTGGTAACAATATTGTTGAGGATCTTTGACAACCTGATAATAATGATTTTACTGATGACCTTCGGAATAGTGTTCCCAAGTGCAACAGGCGAACATCTTTGATGTCAATTGCATTCTCCAACTTCGGAAGCAAGCAATGAAATTAGAGTTAGCCCCATGTGGTATTGATGCAGTCATGAAGAAGTCCTTTATCGCAGAGGATATCTCAACATGCACAATATCCCAGAAAAACATGATGAACTTATTGCTGAAACCATCAGGACCCACTGTACTGTCCATGTTTAATGAAAATAGAGCATTCATGATCTCATCATCAGAGGGAATAGCAGCCAGATGCATGTTCTGCTGCGAAGGCTTTTGAGGGTATTTATGGGTTTTATGGTTTTTGATATTTTTTTACGTTTTTAGGGGTTTTAAGGGTTTTACTGTTTTTATGGTTTTATTATGGATTTTAATGGTTTTTATTGTTTTTTAATTTTTAGTGTTTTTATAGAATGTTTATGGTTTTTATATTTTTTTGGGATTTTAGGGATTTCAAGGGTTTTTAGGGTTTTTACGGGTTTTTTCAGTTTTTGGGGTTTTAAGTCTTTAAGGTTTTTTGTAATATTTTATTATTATTAGAGGTCTAAATTTTTTTAGAGTTTTGATTTGTTGTTATGGTTTTTATTATTTTTAAAGGATATTTATGTTTTTAGGGGGGTTTTATTCTTTTCAGTGATTTTTTGGGTTTTTTAGGGTTTATGGTTTTCTAATGGGATTTAATGGGTTTTTATGTTTTTAGATATTTTTAGGGGTGTTTAGGATTTTTATGGGTTTTAGCAATTTTTGGTATATGAGTGTTTTTAGGATTTAATGGTTTATGGAGATTTTTGGGTTTTTTTTTATATTTTTAGTGTTTAATGGTTTCTTAGATTTTGTTAATATTTTTGGGGGTCTGATGAGTTTTTAGAGTTTTTGTGGTGTTTAGGTGTTTTATGCATTTTTAGGATTAATGTTTTTTGAGGTTTAATGGTTTTTAGTATTTTGGGGTTTTAAGGTCTATTAGGGGTTTTATTATTTTTTATATTTTAGGGGTTTTAAGTGTTTTTTGGTTTTTATGTTTTTTAGGATTTTGGTTGTTTTTTTACATATTTACAGTATTTTGGGGATTTTTAAGGTTTTTATGTGCTTTTTGGGGTTTTTGGGATTTTTTGGAATTTTAGTGTTTTATATATTCTATGGTTTTATGATGTTATTTTATTTTTTATGGGTTTTTTAATTTTTTTACGTTTTTAAGGTTCTCTATAATTTTTTTATCATTTTTAGGGGTTTAAAGGTTTTTATAGTTTTTAGTGTTTTTAGGGTTTTAGGTGGTTTTAGGGGTTTTAAAGGTTATTTTGTGTCTTTTTTGTTTTTAGGGGTTTTACGTATTTTTAACATTTTTAGGGGTTTAAATTTTTTTTATAGTTTTTAGTGTTTTTGGGTTTCTATCGAGTTTTCTGGTTTTTAATGGTTATTATGGATTTTTATGGATTTTTATTTTTTTATGTTTTTATTAGGGTCTCTTGAGTATTTTGGGGTTTTTATCTTTGAGGGATTTTAATGGATTCGTAACAATTTTTAAGGATTTTTGTGGTTTTTATAGAGTTTTAGGGTTTTAGGGTTTTTATGGTTTCTATTATTTTTCTTGGTTTTTAGGGGTTAAAATATTTTTTATAGTTTTTAGTGGTTTTATGAGTTTTATGGGGTTTTAGGGTATTTTATGGGTTTTAGGGGGTTTTGTAGTGTTAGGGGGTTTTCAAGATTTTATGGCCTTTCAAGGTTTTTAACATTTTCTAGGTTTTTAGGGGTTTTATTTGTTTTTAAGTTTTTATTGTTTTATTAGGATTTTCATCATTTTTTAGGGTTTTTATGTTTTTAAGGATTTTTTTGGTTTTTATGATTTTTTTTTGTTTTTTGAGTTATTAGGTGTTTTAGAGTTTTTTATGGTTTTTGTGTTTTTAGGATTTCATGGGTTTTATGTGTTTTTATTTTTTAAGGGTTTCTTAGGGGTTTTCATTATTGTAGCTGTGTTTTTTACTTTTGTAGGGATTTGTGGGATTATTTAGGAATTTTATTGTTTTTGGGTTTGTAGGGATTTTGAGGGTTTGATGGTTTTAATTGTTGTTTTTTGGATTTGTGTTTTTTTTTTGAGTTTTTAAAGATTTTAAGGGGTTTAAGGGTTTTAACTATTTTTAATGTTTTTAGGGATTTAATGGGTTTTAGAGATTTTAAGGTGAGGGGTTATGGGTTTTAGGGGTTTTTTAAGGAATTTCTGGTTTTATAGTTTTTAGGGGTTCTGGGGTTTTAGTGTCTTATATGGATTTTATTGTTTTTAGGTTTTTATGGGTTTTATTATTTTTAGGGTTTAATGTTTTTCGTAGGGTTTTCTTATTTTAGGTTCTTTATTGTGTTTTTATTTATTTTTATGGGTTTTAATGATTTTTTGTTAATAGGGGATTTTCATTCTAGGGGTTTATGGCTTTTAAGGTTTTTTTTTCATTTTTCATTTTTATGGGATTATTTGTTTTGAGTTTTTTAAGGGTTTGTTTGGAATTTACATGGGTTTGGGGATTTAACTTTTTTAGGGATTTTAGGTCTTTTTTTGTATTATAATGGTTTTTAGTATTTTTTCAGATTTTGTGGGGAGTTTAGGGGTTTTAAGGTTTTTATAGGTTTTTTGCTATTTTGAGGTTTTTAGAGTTTTATGGTTTTTATAGTTTTTTATTATTTTTCGGGTTCTAAATTGATTTTAAATTTTTTTAGTGGGGTTTAGGGATTTAATGGGATTTTAGGGGTTTTAAAGGGTTTAGGGGCTTTTTTTTGTTTTGGGATCTTTTGGGTTTTTAGTGTTTTTGGGTTTTTATTGTTTTTATATTTTTTCTTTGGATTTTTCATGTTTTTTAAGGTTTTTTATGTTTTTAGATTTTTTAGGTATTTTGTAGCATATTTACTATTTTTTATATTTTTTTATGGATTTTGAGGGGTTTTATAGTTTTAATGATTTTTAGGATTGTTAGGGTTTTTATCATTTTTTAGGTTTTTCATAAGTTTTAATTGTATATAGGTTTTTAGTTTGTTAGGGTTTCTTAGGGGTTTTTAGGGTTTTTAGGATTTGTTACGTTTATAGGGATTTTAGGGGTTTTTATGATATTTATGGGGATTTAGGGTTATTTGGGATTTTTAGGGGTTTATGGTTTTTAGGTTTTTAGGGGTTTTTTCTCTTTTTAGGGTATTTTGAGTTTTTTTGGGATTCTAAGTATTTTTATATTCTATTATCATTCTCAATTGTTTAAAGGGGTTCTGGAGTTTTTATTTGGTTTTTAGGGTTTTTATAGGGTTTAAATATTTTTAATATTATTAGGGGTGAAAATTGTTTCTGGTGTTTTTAGGGTTTTAGGTTCTTTTCTATTTTTTTATTTCTTAGGTTTTTATGGGTTTTAGGTGTTTTTTGTGATTTAATGTTTAATTTTGGACTTTAAAGGTATTTACTATTTTTACGTTTTATCTATCTTCAGGGATTTTTTAAGATTATTATTTTATTTAGGGTTTTTATGGATTTTGAGTAAATGTAGGGTTTTAAGAGTTTTAGGGTATTTTAGTATTTTTATCATTTTTCAAGATTTTATGGGTTTTTTTGTGTTTTTAGGTTTTTAAGGGTTTATTAAAGGATTTCAAGGTAAGTAAGGGTGTTTGTATTTTTTTGGGATTTTTCGGTATTTGTTAGGATTATTATAGTCTTATAGGGTTTTTATGGATTTTGATGGGTTTTTTGTTTTTTGGGTTTCTAGGGGTTTTATGGGGTTTTTGGTATTTTAAGTGTTTTTTAGTTTTATTTTGGATTTATTGTATTTTTAATTTTTCCAGTGGGTATTTAGGGTTTTTATTGATTTTTAGGATTTTTTTATGTTTTTAGTGGTTTTATGGGTTTTAGTGGTTTTAGGATTTTAATTTTCAATGAAGTCCTTTTAGGTTTTTTAGATTTTTTAGGTTTTCTGGGATTTTATGTAATGGTTTTTAGGGTTTTCTTTGTGGTTTTTAGGGTTTAAGGGGTTTTTACATTTTTACGTATTTTTATTATTTTTAGGTATTTTTTATTCATTATAAGGGATTTTTTGGATTTTGATGGTTTTAGGGGTTTTATGGTTTTTAGGGGTTTTAGTATTTTAGCATTTTTATTTTTTTTATGAGTTTCAAGTTTTTTAGGGTTTTTATGGATTCCGTAGGTTTTTTCAAAAAAATTGTGGTTTTCAAATTTATAATGTTTTTTAGGAATTTTTTAGATGTTTATAGGTTTTTAGGGGTTTGGGGATTTTTTGGTTTTGTTGTTTTTTTTGTTTTTTTAGGTGGGGGTTCTATTTTTAAGGTTTTTTGTGTTTTTACGTGTTTAAAAGGTTTGCAATGTTTTTAACCGTTTATGCCTTTAAAGGGTTTTTATAGTTTTTAGTGGGTTTTTAGTGTTTTATGGGTTTTTAGGGGTTTTGGTGGTTTTTAGGGGTTTTTATTATGTTTAGGGGTTTTTCGGGTTTCAAGGGCGACTTAAGGTTTCTATAAGTTTTTAGGTTATTTGGGTTTTTATTTTTTTTATGTTTTTAAGGATTTATTATGTGTTTTTAGGGTTTTTTACATGTTCAGTTATTCTTAAGAATTTTTAATATTTTAACAATTATTAGGGTTTAGGGATTTGAAGTGATTTTTTGGGGTTTTTTGGTTTTCTAGGTTTTTATTGGTATTTAGATCTATAGAGGTTTAATGTTTTTTATATTTTTATTATTTTCTATCTGTCTTTATATTTTTTAGGTATTTTTATATTGTAAGTATTTTTCGGATGATTATGGGGTCTTAGGGATTCTGATGGTTTTTAGGGGGTTTTGGGTTTTTTATGGATTTTTGAGTTTTTGGGATTTTGGATCTTATAGGTTTTCTATGGGGTTTAATTATATTTAGTTTTTTAATGTTTTCATATGAGTTTTTTGGATTTTCATGTTTTTATGGGTTTTTAGGGAATTTAATGATTTTTAAGGATTTTTAGGTTTTTTGGGATTTAATGGTTTTTTTGGTTTTTACTATTTTCTGAGTTATTTAGGGTTTTAATGGATATTTAGATTTTCTTAAAAAATTATGGGTTTAAAGTGTTTTTATAATTTTTAGGGATTTTTGCAGTTTTGATGTGTTTTTAGGGTTTTTTAATATTTTTAGGAGATTTATGGTTTTTAGGGGTTTTTTGTTCATTTAGGGGATTGAGAAATTTCAATTTTTTTGGGTATTATGTGCTTCTATGTTTTATATTTTGTATTATGGTTCTTAAATGTTTTTAGTGGTTTTTATGTTTTTTTGGATTTCTAATGGTTTTATGTTTTTATAGGGTTTTACTATTTTAAGGGATTTGTAGGTGTTTTTTTTATTTTTTAAATGTTTTATTAGGGGGTTTCATTGTTTTGAGGGCCTTTTTGTTTTAGGGATTTTTAGGGGAGTTTTTTAGTATTTTTATTTTATTTCTGGTTTTATTTTTTTCTATTTTCTTGGGTTTTTAGGGTTTTTAGGTTTTCTTGGGTTTTTAGGGTTTTTATGAGTTTTTTTCGAGCTATAAGGGTTTTAAAATTTTTTAGAGTAAAAAAAAGGTTTTAATGGGTTTTTTCAGTTTTTAGTGGGTTTTTAGGGTTCTATTTGTTTTAGTGGTTATACATTTTAGGTGTTTTATGGTTTTTAGGGGGTCTAGATGTTTTACGATATTTAAGAGGTTTTAGTGTTTTGTAGGTTTTTTAGGTATTTAAGGTCGCCTTTAGTATTTTTAGGGTTTTTAGTGTTTTTTATGTTTTAGAAATGTATAGAAATTTTTAAGAACTTTATTATTTTTAGGGGTTTAAGAGATTTTGAGTGGTTTTAAGGGTGTTTTAGGGTTTTTCAAGATTTTAGTTTTTTTATTTTTTTTTGAGTTTTAATTTGTTTTATTTTAATTATGGTATTCTAAGGGGTTTTAGGGGCTTTTAATGTTTTTGGTATTTTTGTCTATTTTTTAGAATATTTATGTATTTTGGGTTTTAATTATTTTAAGGGATTTTAGGTTTTTTTAATATTTTTAATGTTTTTATGTTTTTTAAGGATCTTAGTGTTTTTCTCTTTATAATGTTTTCTAATTTGTTTTCATGGTTTTATGGTTTTTTAGATTTTTTTTTTGATTTTGATGGTTTTTTTTCTTTGGGTTTTAGGGTTTTTATCATTTTTAGGGGTTTTAACTGTTTTTCAAGTTTTACAGGTTTCTTAGGGGTTTTTTGGGTTTTATTGTATTTTTTTGTATTTAGGGTTTTTTTGAAGTTTTTAGTATTTTTATAATTTTTTGTAATTTTCATGGTTTTTAAGGGTCTTGTGGTTATATAATATTTTTGGATTTTATGATTTATTTTTTACTATTTAAGAGTTTTAATATTTTTAATGTTTTTAATGCTTTTATAGGTTTAAATGATTTTTAATATTTTTAGAGGTTTATAGGGTTTTTATGTGTTGTTAGGGTTTTTTATGGATTTTAATGGTTTTAGGGATTTTAGGGTTTTTAGGGTATTTTAGTGTTTTTAGCACTCTTTTGGTTTTAGGGGTTTAAGTATATTTAGGTTTGTAAGGTTATCTTAGTGGTTTTCAGGGTTTTTATATTTTTTACATTTTTAGTAATTTTTAGGTAATATTTAAGATTTTTACCTCTTTTAGTGTTTTTATGGATTTTTAGGGGTTTATATTTTTTTTAGGGTTTTTATGTTTTTTATGTTTTTTATTTTTTTAGGGTTTTTAGCATATTTTACATTTTTTAGGGTTTTAATTATTTTTAGGTTTTAAGGATTTCTTTGGGGTTTTAATTATTTTTAGGCATTTTCTGTTTCAAGGAATTTTTAGTGAATTTTTAGGATTTTTATAGTTTTAGGGGTATTAGGATATTTTTGGGTTGTTTTGGATTTTTATCTTTTTTTGGTTTTAATTATTTTGGGGTTTTTTTTGGGTTTTTTTAGTTGTAGGGTTTTTATGTTGTTCAGTGTTTTTAAATGTTTTCAATTGTTTAATGGATTTTTATATTTTTTCTAATTATATTTTGGGATTTTATTGGGTTTTTGTTTGTTTTATGGTTTTTGGAGATTTTTATTGTTTTTTGGGTTTTTAGGATCTTTTAGGGTTTTTAGAAATTTAAATGTTTTTTTGGGTTTTTAGTTGTTTACTTAGATATTTTCAATGATTTTAGTGTTTTTACGTTTTTAGGGATTTTTGGGGACTTTTTTGGTATCTTTTGATTTGTAAGGGTTTTAAGGATTCTGATGTTTTTTTGGGTTTTTAGGATTTTTAGTATTTTTAGTATTTATTTGGTTTTTAGGGGTTTTATGTTTTATATATTTTAAGGTATTTTTAATATTTTTTTCATGTTTTTTGGGATATTAACTTTTTTACAGATTTATTGGATTCTTTATTATTTGTATTATTCATTATTGTTTTTTGGTATTTTAAGGGTTTTTTTGTTTTTAAGGTTTTTTTTGGGATTTTAGGATTTTTTGGAGTTTTTAGTGGTTTAAATGGATTTTAGAGATTCTTATCATTTTTATGTGTTTGAAGGATTTTTAGAGTATTTAGTGGATTTTAAAGGTTTTATGAGTTTTTAGGGTTTTTAAGGTTTTGAGGTAATTTTATGGTTTTTAGGGGGTTTTAGGGTTCTTAATGATTTTAGGGTATTTAGGATTTTGCGGTGTTTTAGGGGTTTTATCATTTTTATGTTTTTAGGGGTTTTAAGTGCTTTTATGTTTTTAAGGTTTTATTATAGTTTTTCCTAATTTTATGAGATTTTTACATTTTTATGGAATTTTATGAATATGTAGGATTATTTGGTTATTATGTTTTTAGGTATTTTGAGGGTTTTTAATGATTTTAGGGCTTTTAAGGGCTTTTAGGTTTTTTATAGTTTTTAGAGTTTGTAGGGGTTTTAAGTGTTTTTAAGTTTTTCTGGTTTTCTTAGGGTTTTTCAGGGGTTTTAGGGGTCTTACATTTTTTGTTGTTTTTAGATATTTTTGGATATTTGGATAATTTTTAGGGGATTTAGGTTTTTTAATGTTTTTAGAGTTTTTGGGGGTTTTAGGGTTTTTTATATTTTTAGGTTTTTAGGGTTTTGTGTGTTTTTAGGTTTTAAATGTTTTTGTAGGATTTTCTATGGTATTAGGTTAGTTTCAGTTTTTAGGTATTTTTTAGGTTTTTATTATTTATATGGTTTTTAAGGTTTTAGGGATTTTGATGGTTTTTAAGGTTACAATGGTTTCAGGGTTTTTATCTCTTTTTTTTGGGTTTTATGTGTTTTTAGTTTTTTTATTCATTCTTAATAGTTTTCATTTATTTTTAGGGTCTTTTAAATTTTTACTGATTTTTAGGTCTTTTTTGGATTTATATGAATATTTACGGATTTTGAGAGTTATTAGGGTTTTTATTGTTTTTAGTGTTTTTTAATTTTTTTATTTTGTTATGTTTTTTTTGTTTTCTAAAGTATTATAATTATTATGTTCATCAATGGGTTTTTAGATTTTTTAGTGGTTTTAGGGTTTTTATGGGTTTTAGAGGTTTTATGGTTTTTAAGGGTTTTTATGGGTTTTAGAGGTTTTAGGGTTTTAGGGTTGTTAATGATTTTGAGGGGTTTTAGGGTGTTTAGGGTGTTTGTGGTTTTTAGTATTTTTTAGGATTTTTCGGGATTTTAAGTGTTTTTAGGATTCAGGGGTTTTCGTAGGGTTTTTTTGGGAGAATTTATGGATTTTTAATTATATTAGGTTTTTTTTGGATTTTTAGTATTTTACGGATTTTAGGTTTTTTATGGATTTTGAGGGTTATTTCGGTTTTTAGGAATTTTATTGGGGGGTAGGGGGTATTTTTTGAGTTTTTAGGGTTTTTATAGGGGTTTCATGTTTATTAAAAAAATTTTGGTTTTAAATTTTTTATAGTTTTTATTGAGGTATTATGGTTTTTCGGGTTTTATGGGTTTTAAGGTTTTTAGTGGTTTTTATATGTTTTAGTGGTTTTATGGGTTTACAATATTTTATAATTTTTATCATTTTTTATGTTCTAATTCATTTTAATTGGTTTTAGTTTTTTATGTTTTTCATAGGGGATCTTGGTTTTTTAAATTTTTAGTTAATTAACATATTTTTTAGGATTTTTATAGTTTTTAATGGTTTTTAGGGTTTTTGAGGGGTTTTATGGTTTTAAGGGGTTTTAATTTTTTTAGGGTTTTTATGATTTTAAGTGTTTTTAGGTTTTTAAGGATTCATTAATGGTTATTAGTGTTTTTTGTGCCTTTTAAATTTTTATGTATCTTTTGGTATTTTTAGGATATCTATGGTTTTGGGGGGTTTTAAGTATTTTGATGGTTTTTAGGCGTTTTCATCGATTTTCGGTGGTTTTGGGTTTTTAACATTTTTTGTTTTTAATGGATTTAAGTGTTATTATATTTTTAAGGTATTGTTAGTGTTTTTCAGGGTTATTATAGTTTTTTGAGTTTTTATGGATTTTTAGGGATCTTTTAGGACTTTTATGGCCATTTAGGGTTTTAGGAATTTTGAGGGGTTTTTTATTTTTTAGTGTTTTTTTGGGTTTTTAGGTTATTTTGAGTTTTTATGGTTTTAAATTATTTTTTACAGTTTTTTATATTTTTAAGGGATTAATGTGTTTTTAGAGTTTTTGGTGTTTTATGGATTTTATGGGTTTTCATGTTTTTTAATGTTTTTTGGGTTTTCTGTTTTTTGGGATTTTTAGGGCTTTTAGGTGTTTTAGGGTTATTTATTGTTTTTATATTTTTTTATCATTTTAATTATTTCTAGGTATTCATGGTTTTCATTGGTGTTTTCTGGGATTATATGGATTTTTATAATTTTCACGATTTTTAAGTATTTTTAGGTTTTAAATTGTTTTTATGGGCTTAGGGATTGTTAGTGTTTTATGGTATTTAGGGGTTTATCATTTTTAGTTTGGGGGGGGGGGGGTTAAGTTCTTTTAGTATTTTAAAGTTTTATTGGGGGGTTTTAGGGTTTTTATGAATTTTAGGCTATTAGGAATTCTTTGATAATTTTTATGATTTTTATGGTTTTTATGGTTTTTAGGGATTTTGAGGGTTTTAAGTAATTTTGGGGGGTTTTGGGTTTTGATGGTTTTTTGGTGTTTTAGATTTTTTGCATATTTAGGGGTTTTATGGGTTTATAAAGTTTTTTACCATTTCTATGGGTTAATGTGTATTTGAAAATTTTTAGTGGTTTTTAGGGTTTGTATAGTTTTTAATGTTTTTAGGGTTTAAAGGGTTCTTATGGTCTTTAGGGGTTTAGGGTCTTTTAGTGTTTTACTAGTTTTTAGTTTTTTAGGGGTCTTGAGTTTTTTTAGGTATTTACTGCTTTTATAAATCTTTTTCATAGTTTCTAGTGTTTTTAATATTTTATAGATTTTTAGGGTATGTTTACGATTTTTTTTAGTGTTTGTAGGGATATTGAGGGATTTGGGGTTTATTTGGGTTGAAGGGTTTTTATAATTTTTAGGATTTTTAGGTTTTTTAATTATTATTATATTTATAAGCTTTTCTTGGAGTTTTTTTAGTGTTTTTATGATTTTTTAAATTTTTAGGGATGTTTGGGATTTTTTATATTTTTTATGGTTTTTTGGGGCTTTTATGGATTTTGAGGGTTTTTACGGTTTTAAGGTTCTTATGGACTTCTTTGGGTTTTTTAATTTTTTATGGGTTTAATGGTTTTATAGAGTTTTTAAATATTTTAGGGGTTTAATTGGGTTTTATAATTTTTGGTGGGTTTTAGGTTTTTATTGGGTTTTAGGGTTTTTAAGGGTTTTAACTTTTTTAGGGGTTTTAGGGTCTTTTGATGATTTTATAGTTTTTTTGGGGGGTTTTAGGGGTTAAAAGTTTTTTTAGGTTTTTAGGTTTTTTTGTTTTTTTAGGGTTCCATAGTTTTTTTATGTTTTTAGATATTGTTAGGAATTTTTGGAATTTTTATGAGTTTTAGGTTTTTAGGGACTTTGTGGGTTTTTATTATTAAGTAGTTTTAGGGTTTTTAGGATTTTTAGTGTTTTTTGGTACATAGAAGTGTTATATGGTATTAGGTTTATAGAGATTCATTACAATTTATCAGGGTTTTAGGGGTTTTTACCTTTTTATATATTTTTTAAGAATTTTATAATTTTTATGATTTTTAGAGTTTTATGGATTTTGGGGTATTTTTGGGGTTTTATGGTTTCATAGTGGCTTTTTTGAGTTTTTTTTTGGTTTTCTATGTTTTTTATTTAATTTATATTTTTACGGTTTTCTTATGGTTTTTTTGGATTTTAGTTATTTTTACATTTTTTGGGGTTTCTTCATTTGGGGGGTTAGGGTTTTTTTTATTTTTTTGGGTTGTCAAGGTTTTTGAGAGTTTTTAATAATTTTTAGTGATTTAAAGAGTTTTTTAGAGTTTTTAGTGGGTATTTTAGGGTTTTTTGTTTTTAAGGGTCTTTTATTATTATATTTAGGGTATTTTGGTTTTTTAGGGTTTTGAATTATTTCTATGTTTTTAGAGAATTTATGTGTTTTATGGTTTTTAAATTTTCATCAAGTTTTCTCAAAATTTTTTGGTTTTTTACATCTTTAGGGTGTTATAGAAGAATCTTAGGATTTTTGGGTTTTTAGGGTACTTAGTGAATTTGAGGATTTTAGGTGTTTTTAGGGGTATTATGATGATTATGGTTTTTTAGTGTTTTAGGGGGGTTTTTGGGTTTTTATGGGTTTTAATGGATTTTAGAGCTTTCCAAATTTTTAAGGGTTTAAAGGTTTATTTGTATTTTAGTGATTTTTAGGGTCATTATGGGTTTTTATAGTTTTTAAGGTTTTAATTTATTTTAGGGTTTTTTGGTTTTTTGGTGTTTATTGGGGTTTTAGAATTTTTGAGTTTTTTATGATTTTGATTATTTTCAGGAATTGTAGGGTTTTATGGATTTTTATTTGGTTTTTATGGGGGTTGAGTTTTTATGGTTTTTAGGAAATTTTAGAGTCTTTTAACGTTTTTATAATCGTAAATGTTTTTTAGAGATATTAGTGATTTTTTATGGTATTATGGGTTTTATGATTTTATGGTTTTTAAGTGGATTTTTGGTTTTTTGGGTTTTAAAGGCGTTTTAATGGTTTTATCATTTTTTTAGATTTTTATGGGTTTAATGTGATTTAGGTTATATGGTTTTCATTGGGGTTTTGAGTGTTTTTATGTGTTTTTAGGGTTGTAATGGTTTTTTGGGGTTTAAGGGTCTTTTGACTTTATAGGGGTTATTAGGTATTTTTTATTTTTTTAATGTTTTTAAGGGATTAATGGTTCATTAGTGTTATTAGTTTGTTTGGTGGTTTTAATGAGTTTTTATGGTTTTTATGGTGTTTAGTGGGTTTAGGTTTTTTAAGGTTTTTAGAGTTTTTAGGGATTTTATAGTTTTTTTGGGTTTATGTGTTTTATTTTTTTAAGTAATTCTTATGTTTTTTAGGTTTTTTTTCGTTTTTTTATATTTTTTTGGAATTTTTAGGTATTTTTGCATTTTTATCTATTTTAGTGTTTTGAGGGGTTTTATTGTTTTGGTGGTTTTATGGTATTTTCTTATTTTTAGGGTTTTTTGAGTTTTTAGGTTTTTTAATGATTTTTAGAGTTATATTACCCTTTTAGGGGTTTAAAATAATTTTACAGTTTTTGTGGGTTTTTAGGGATTTTAGGGTTTTTATGGGGTTTTAGGGTTTTAAATGTTTTAAGGATTTTTCTTGGTTTTTTAGGGTATTCATGTTTTTACGTGTTTTTAGTTTTTTGAGGTTTTATGTGTTTTTTTGGTTTTTTCTGATGTTATTAGTTTTTTTGGTTTTTTACGTTTTTTGATAATTTATGGGTTTTTAAGAAGTTTAGGAATATTTAGGGCTTTAGGGATTTCGATGGTTTCTTTGATTTTTTATTTTTAAGGGTTTTATGGTTTTTAAAGGTTTTTAGAATTTTCCTTGACATTTTTTGGTTTCAAAGGGTTTTTATTGTTTTTAACATTTTTATGGGCTTAAAGGATTTTCAGTATTTTTAGAGGTTTTATTGGTTTTATGGGTTTTTGTGATTTTTAATATTAGTTATTGTTTTTATAGTTTTAGAGGTTTTAGGGATTTAGAGTCTTTTTTTTTGGTTTTTTTATGGTTTCAAATTATATTATATTTTTAGGGGTTTAAAGTATTTTTGGGTTTCTAATTTTTTTTCTATGGGGTTTTCAAGGTTTTTAGGATTTTTTTCATTTTTAGGGATTTTTACGGTTTTTTTGTTTTTGTGAGTTTTAGGGAAAAGGAAGGATCGGGTCCATGCTATTCCTGGCACCCCCCAAAATTTATTCAAAGAAAAGACACAAAGACCTACTAAAAAGGGAGGAGAGGGGTCAAACGACCCACACCCAAAAACCCTTCACACCAAAAGACCCAAAAAAAGGAAAATCAAAAAAAAGAAAACAAAACAGAGAAACAGACACAAAACAAAACACAGCAGCAGCATCCACACATCTTGTCCTGCCAACACCAGCATCCAGTACCAAAACCAAATAGCACATCCAAGCAGCATCCAAACATCCAGCATCACATCTTCCATCATCCATCGTATTTTAGGTTCCTTAAATTTTTAGATATTTTTATGGATTTTTTAGTTTTATAGTTTAAAGGGTTTTATGGTATTTAGGTTTTTTTATCATTTTGAGGGTTTTAAGGGGTTTAATGTGTTCTTATATTTATAAGTTTTTCTTAGGGGGTTTTATAGTTTTTTGTTATTTATTTTTTTTTTATAGATTTTGAGAGGTTTTTATTAATTTTATGGTCTTAGTATTTTTTTTTTGTTTTTAGGGTTTTTAGGATTTTTAGGTGTTTTGTGGAATTTTGGTATTTTAGTGTTTTTTATGATTTTATGGTTTTTAAGGTTTTTTAGAGTTTTTTTTAATGTTTTAGGGGTTTAAAGGGTTTTTTTCATTTAGTTGGGTTTTAGGGTTTTATAGGGATTTCGAGTTTTTTATATTTTTAGGGGTTTTTGTGATTTTTGGGGTTTAAAGGTTTTTAGGGGTTTAGTTTTTTTAGTTTTTTTTTGGATTTTTAGTTGTTATAAGTGTTTTTTAAATTTTATGGTTTTCTTAAGGGTTTTAAGGCAATTTAGAATTTGTAATATATTTATGAATATTTAGGTATTTTTATTTTTTTAATGAAAATTTTGGTTTTTAAAAGTTTTTAAGGGGTTTTGAGGATTTTTCGGAATTTTTGGGTTTTTATGGTTTTTTATGGGTTTTTGTTTTTTTTTTAATTTCTAGAGTTTTTATTATTTTTATAGTTCTTAATTTTCATAGTGGTTTAAAAGGTTTTTGGGTTTCTTATTTTTTTAGGGTATTTATGGTTTTTGTGGTCTTTATGTTTTTAGGGTTCTATGGGTTTCAATGTTTTATGTTTTTTTAAAGTTTCTAGTGTTTTTAGGTTTTTAGGGGGTTTTCAAATATTTAATGTATTCTAATGGTTTTATGTGTTTTTATGGATTTTTATATTTTGGGTATTTATAAGGCATTTTATTATTTATATGGGTTTTAGGGATTTTAAGTATTATGAATGTGTTTATAGTTTTATTGTTTTTTGGGTTTTTATGATTCTTTTTTGAGATTGTATGTTTTTTGTTATTTTTAGTGATTTTTAAGGTTTTTGAGGGTTTTATAGTTTTTAATGCTTTTAGGTTTTTTTATTGTTTTTAGGGTTTTATGTGTTATATGGTTTTTATGGTTTTCTTAGGCATTTTCATGTTTTTAGGGTTTTTAACATTTTTTGTTATTTTAGAGATTTTAGAATTTTTATGAATTTTAGGGTATTTTGAGATTTTTAAGATTTTTATGGGATTTTAGGGTTTTATGGTTTTTTTGGTTTTTAAATAGTTTATTATGTTTTTTAATATTTCTAAATTTCTTAACATTTTTAGGGTTTTAAAGTGATTTTGTAATTTTTAGAGGGTTTTCGGGTTTTTATGTGGTTTTATGGTTTTATAGTTTTTGTGGTTTTAAGGTTATTTAGGGTTTTTAGCGTTTTTTAGGTGTTTATGGGTTTATGTTTTTTAGATTTTATGTTTTTCATAGTGTTTTATGGTTTGTTGGGTTTTGACTATTTTAGGGGCCTTTAGGGATTTTAAGGATGCATTTAAATTTAGGGTCTTTAGGGAATTTGATGGTGTTTTGGGTTTTTAGGGATTTTATGGTTCAATGGTTTTTATGTGTTTTAGGGTATTTTATTTTTTTATGGGTTTTATGGTTTTTAGTTTTTTTAAGAGTTTTTTGGGTTTATCATTTTTAGGTTTATATGGGTTTATGTAATTTTATGTTGTTAATGCTTTTATAGGGTTTTTATTATCTTTAGGGATTTTAGGGTTTTTCGTTTTTTGTGTTTTGGGGGGGTTTTTAATTGTTTTAGGGTTTTAAATGTTTTTTAGACTTCATTTGCTTTTTAGGGTTTAAAGTATTTTTAGTATATTTAGTGGTTTAGGGGTTTTTAATGATTTTATGGGGTTTAATGTATTTAGTGTTTCAATATTTTTTTTATTTTTGAAGTGTTTTTAGTGTTTTTTGGTATTTAATGTTTTCTTTAGGTTTTTTAGGGTTTTTAGTTTTTTTATGTTTTTATGTATTTTTGGGATTTTTTAGAATTTGTATTGTTTTTTTGGTTTTTATGTATTCTGAGGGGTTTAGGGGTATTTAGGGATTTAGGGTTTTATGGTTTTATGGTTTTTGGGTTATTAGGTTTTTTGTTTTTTGTGGATGTAAGGTTTTATTATGTTTTTAATGATTCTAGGGGTTTTAATGGATTTTAGTGTTTTTAGTTGGTTTGTAGTGTTTTATTGGTTTCTGTCATTTTTAGGGTTTAAAATGGTTTTTTGGTGTTTTATAGGTTTTACTGATTTTTAGGGTTTTTAAGGACTTTTAGGATTTTTAGGAATTTTATGTTTTTTGGGGGACTTTTTGTGTTTTTCTGTTTAAGGGTTTCATAGGGGGTTTAATGATTTTATATGTTTTTTATGCTTTTAGGGAGTTTTTGGATATTGATGATTTTTATAATTTTTAATGTTTTTAGGGATTTTGAGGGATTTTTGTAGTTTTTTTGTTTTTTAGGTTTTTAACGTTTTAAGGATTTTAGGGGTATAAAAGTTATTTCAGGTTTGAAATTTTTTTCATAGGGGTTTTCATGGTTTTTTGTGGTTTATACTTTTTTTTAGAATTTTATATTTATTATGGGTTTCTATGGGATTTATGGATTTTTAGTGTTTAATGGTATTTTAGGTTTTTTAGGGTTTTATGGTATTTTTTTTAAGTTTTAGGGTTTTTTTAGTTTTCTTGGTTTTTTTAGTTTTTTAGAGTTATTTAATGTTTTTAGGGATTTAATGTATTTTATAGAGATTTTAGTGGTTTTTATAGTTTTTATGGATATTTAGGGTTTTTGAGGGATATGTGGGTTTTATGGGTTTGGGTTTTTGGGGGAATTGAGTGTTTGTCTTGGTTTTTACCGTTTCTTATGTTTTTTAAATAATTTTAATTTTTTAAGGATCTCTTATGAGTTTCCTATATTATTAGGGATTTTTACGTTTTGAGGGGTTTTTAGTGATTTTTTAGGAGTTTTTTACTTTTTAGTGTTCTCCGAGATTGTGAGGTGTTTTTTGGTATTTTTTTGGTTTTAGGGTTTTTTTTTTAGTTTCTTTTGTTTTTTTTTGAGTTTTTAGTGGGTTTAAATATTTTTAGTTTTTTAGACTGTTTTGGGGTTTAATGTTTTTTTTTGTGTTTTTTCTGATTTTATGGTTTTATGTGTTTTTGTAGTTTTTGACATGTTTTTTAGTTTTTTATGTGTTTTGGGATTTTAGGTTTATTTAGGGTTTTTAGGGGGCCTTAGTTTTATTATTTTTTAAAAGGAGTATTATATGTGTTTATATAAATCATTCATTTTTGGGGGTTTGAGTATATTTATGTTTTTAATGTTTTCTTAGGGGTTTTCAATGTTTCTAGATTTTTCTACGTTTTTTGGGATTTTTTGTTATTTTTAAGGATTATTATGATTTTGAGAGTTTTTAGGGATTTTTAGGGGTTTTTTGGTTTTTAGCATTTTTTAGGATTTTTTTGGTGTTATAAGTGTTTTTAGGATTTTTAGGATTCCATTGGGGTTTTCAGGGGTTTTGGTCTTTTTACATTTTAAATTATTTTATAATAATTTTAATGTTTTAAGTGTTCGTTGGGATTTTGAGGTTTTGTAATGTTTTTTTTCGTTTTTGGGAGTTTTTATAGTCGTTTTTCTTTATAGTGGTTTTTTTTATTTTAGGGGTTTAAAGGTTTTTTTAGAGTTTTCATCGCTTTTCAAGGTTTAAAGTGGATTTAAGGTTTTTACGGTTTTTATGGTTTCTCGCATTTTAAGAGTTTTTAGGGGGGGGGGTTTCATTTGTAGTGTTTTTCGGGTTTTTATGGATTTTATTTTTTTTATGTTTTTATGATTTTGATATGGGTTTTTCAGGATTTTTAGTGTTTTCTTATGTTTTAGGGATTTTTATTGAATTTTTGATATTTTTATTGTTTTTAGGGATTCCAAGGGGTTTTAGGCAATGTTGTGTTTTAATGGTTGTTTGGGGTTTTAAGGGGTTTTGAGTGTTTAGGGGTTTTATATTTTTTTGAGTCTCTTTAACATTTTTAGGGGTTTATAGTGAATTTTTTGTTTCAGTGGTATTTAGGGTTTTTTATTTTATCATTTTTTTGCTATTATGGCTTTTAAGGTTTTTTATAGTTTTTTAGTGTTTTTATATTTTTTATGTATTAAAGGGTTTTATGATTTTTTATTTTTTTAAGATTTCCTTATGGGTTTTAGTGTTTTCTGAGTTTTTTAGGTTTTTAATGGTATTTTTGATTTTTTAACATTTTTAGTCATTTAGGTGTTTTTATAGTTTTTTTTATTTCATGGGTTTTTCTTGGGTTTTAGGTTTTTTATGGATTTTAGAGGTTTATAGTTTTTAGGGTTTCTGGCATTTTTAGGGTTTTTAAGGGTTTGAATAGTAAGGTTATCTTCGGATTGGGGGTGGGGGGTTAGTGTTTTTTTCGTTTGTAGGTATTTTTATGGAATTTTCTATATTTTTATGATTTTTCATTTTTTAGGGATTTTGAGTTGTTCTATGGTTTTTAGCAGTTTTTTGGGTTTTTAGGTTTATTTTGAGTTTTAGCATTTTGAAGGTTTTTACGGTTTTGTAGTATTTTTATGATTTTAATGTGTTTTTATATTTTTTTTATTTTTAGGGTTTTTGTGGGTTTTAGGTTTATTTATGGTTTTTTGGGGGGTTTATAGTTTTTAGGGTTTTATGGGATTTTGTGTTTACTAGGTTTTTATTAGTTTTAAGGGTTTTTAGGATTTTTAATATTTTCTTAGTGTCTTTTAGAGTTCTTAGGGGTTTTTTACACACATAGATATATTTTCTTTTTTAACATATTTATGTTTTTTAGGTGTTTCATGGATTTTAAGGATTTTAGTTGTTTTTTGGTTTTTTAGGGTTTTTTGAGTGTTCTTGGGTTTTGTGGTTATTTATATTTTAAAACGTTTTTAGGGTTTTAAATGGTTTAATTGTTGTTAGTTTTTTTTAGGGTTGTTATTTTTTAGGGTTTTTATGTTTTTAGGGGTTTTATGGATTTTAGGGATTTTAGAGATTTTAGGGGTCTCAGGGATTTTTAGGTTTTTGGGGTTTTAAATTTTTTTAGGTTTTTAAAGTTGTCTTATTTTTTTGGAGGTTTTATGGTTTTTTATGTTTTTAGTTATTTTGGTAATTTCTATGATTTTTATGTTTTCCATGTGGTTTTTGTAATTTTTAGTGTTTGTGGGGTTATTGTGTTTTTAGGGTTTTTATTATTTTTAAGTTTTAGGTTTTTATAGGGTTTCTATGTTTTATAAAGTTTTAACCAATATTTGGGGTTTAGAGGAGTTTTATAATGTTTAGAGGTATTTAGTGATTTTATTGTATTTTATCGATTTTATAGGTTTTATGGGTTTAAGGGTTTTTTAGGTTTTACAATTTTTAGAGTTTTAGGGTTTTTATGTGTTTCTTGGTTTTTATGTTTTTTAGGGGTTTTAGGGTTTTTTTTATTTTGAGATATTTTTAGGTTCTTTTAGTTTATTATGGGTTTTAAGGTTTCATGTATTTTGATAGATTTATGGTGTTTTAAGGTTTTTATGGTTTTTTCAGGTTGTAGGGTTTTTTGAGTTTATTTAGGGAGTTTTAGTTTTTTTGGAGTTTTTTAACATTTTTAGGGGTTTAAAGAATATTTATAGTTTTTAGAGTTTTCAGGGTTTTATGGGTTTTTATGGTTTTAAGAGTATTATTATTTTTTTGTTTATTAGTGTTTTTTAGGGGTTTTAATGTTTTTTAGATTTTAAGGCTTTTATGTGTTTTGGGTTTTATAGTTTTCATAGGGGTTTCCATGGTTTTTTAGGTTTTTAAAAAATTTAGGGATGTTTAGTGTTTTTATGTTTATTATATTTTTAGGGGTTTTAGGGATTTTCAGGTATTTTTAATATTTTTAGGGTTTTCAGGATTTTATGGATTTTAATGATTTTAGGTTTTTTATGGGAATTAATTTTTTTTAGTTTTTATGGTATTCATAGAGGTTTTAATGGTTTTAGGTTTTTTTATGTTTTAGGTGTTTTAGGGATTTTTAGAATTTTTATGTTTTTTTGGGTTTCAAAGGATTTTGAAGGGTTTTATGGTTTTGTGTTTTTTGAGTTTTTATGGATTTTTTTGTTTTTATAATTATTTACTAATTTTAGGGTTTAATATTTTTTAGATTATTTAAAAATTTTATGGTTTTCTAGGTTTTTTAGAGTTTTACTTATTTTTAGGGAATATATGGTATTTTTGGGTTTGAAATTTTTTAATTTTTTTTATGATATTTATGGGTTTCAAGGATTTTCATGGTTTTTAAAATTTCTTATGTTTTTAAGGGATTTTATCTGTTTTTAGGATTTTAATGTTTTTAGGGTTTTTTCAGATTTTAAAAGGGTTTTTAGGGGTTCTACCATTTTTAGGGATTTTAAATAGTTTTTTATTTTATGGTTTTTATTGTTTTTAGTGATTTTGTGGGTTTGTAGGGTTATTAAGGTCTTTTGGTTTTTTTAGTTTTTATTTAATTTAACATTTGTTATAGGTTTTTAGTTTTTTAGTTTTTTAAAGTTTTTTTAGTGTTTTTAGTGGGGTATATGGTATTTATGGGGTTTTATGGTTTTTAAGGGTTTTTTATTTTTAGGGATTTTATTCTTTTGTGGGTTTTAGGAAATTTCTATTTTTTGGTTTTTTAGGGGTTTTTTGTGTTTTTATGTTTTTATGTTTTTCTTAGGGTTTTTAAGGGTTTTAGAGTTTTTTACCTTTTAAGGGACTTTTAGGGATTTTTGAATATATTTATGTGTTTTTAGGGATTTTTAGAGGGTTTTGGGTTTTTTGGTTTTTTTACTTATTTTGGGTGTTTTTAGGGTTTTTATGGGTTTTAAGTTTTTTAGTGTATTTAGTTGTTTTTCGGGGTTTTATTCTTTTTAATAATTTCTAGTTTGTTAGGGGTCTTAAGTGTTTTAGGATGTTAATGTTTACTTATGGTTTTCATGGGTTTTAGGGGTTTTTATGTTTTTAGGTATTTTTAGGAACTTTTTAGGATTTTCATGGTTTTTAGTGTTTTTAAGGATTTTGAGGGTTTTATGGTTTGAGTGTTATTATGGTTATTCAGGGTTTTCAAGTTTTTTCAGTTTTATGGATTTTAAGGGGTTTTAGAGTATTTTAACATTTTCAAGGGTTTGAAGGGTTTTTAGAGTTTTAGTTTTTCTAAGGGTTTTTGGGGTTTTAGGGGTTTCGATGGTTTTTAGGGGTTATATGTTTTTCAGAATTTTTACGGTTTTATGGTTTTTAACATCATTTAGATTTTTAGGGGTTTTAAGTGTTTTTGGGTTATTAATGTTTCCTTAGTATTTTCTAGGGTTCTAATTTTTTACACTTTACAGGTTTTTAGTATTTTTTAGGATTGTTATGTGAGTTTAAAATTTTTAGGGATTTTTAGGGGGTTTAGGGGTAATGGGTTTTAGGGTTTTAGGGATATAATGGGTTTTACGGATTTTATGGTTTTTTGGAGAATTTTATGGTTTTTAATATTTTCTGATTTTTTTCAACGTTTTTTGGGATTTAAAGATTTCTCTGATTTTTTAGTGGGTTTGTAGGGGTTTTATGGGTTTTATGAAATTTTAAGTTTATTTATGTTTTTTAGGGTTTGGTAAGGTTTTTAGGGGTTTTATAATTTTTTTTGGGTTTTAAGGGTTTTAATTATTTTTAGGATTTTAAGTGTTTAATAGGGATTTTTATTGTTTTTAGGGTCATTTACACTTATATGTATTTATATAAATTTTTTTATAATTTTTTTGTTTTTTAGTGGATATATGGATTTTAATGGTTTTCATGGGTTTTTGTTTTGTTTTTTTTGGGATTTTTTAGTTTTTATAGTTTTAAAGTGAATTTATAGTATCTTATTTTGGTTTAATGGGTTTTCATATTTTTTAGTGGTTTTTAATGTTTTATGGGATTTTTGGGTTTTTGTGTTTTTAGTGTATTTTATGACTTTTACGATAATTTGGTATTTTTAGGCATTTATGTTCTTTTTCATATTATATGTTTTACGGTATTTAAATGTTATTTGGTTTGTATTGTTTTCATAAGGTTTTTTAGGGTTTTTTATGTTTTTAGCGATATTTAGTAATTTATTATAATTTTACTGAGTTTTAGGGTTTGCGAATTTGAAGGGATTTTAGGGTTTTACGGTTGCTATGATTTTTTTAGGTTTTAAGGTATTTTATGTGTTTTTTTGGGTTTTATGGTTTTTAGAGTTTTTTTATCATTTTAGGGGTTTAATGATTTTTTTGAGTTTTTAGTGGAATTTTTTGGTTTTTTAGGGTTGTAGGGGATTTAAATTTTTTTGGTAAATCTATGGTTTTTAGATTTTGAAGCAGATTTTTTAGTTTTTAGGCGTTTTTGCAATTTATAGGTTTTTAGTGGTTTTATGCATTTTTAGGTTTTTAAGGTTTTCTTTGTGGTTTTCATGTTTCATTGGGTTTTTATATTTTTTTTGGGATGTTTAGGTATTTTAGAATTTATAAGATTTTTTAAAAAAAAATTATGGATTTGGAGGGTTTTAGTATATTTTAGGGAGCTTATGGTTTTTTTGTTTGGGGGTGGGGATTTGGGTTTTTTTAGTTTTTTAGAGTTTTAATGGATTTTTACTGTTTTTTATCAATTTAGTTGGTCTAAATGGGATTTATATATTTTAGAGTTTTTTACGGTTTTTTGTTTTTTTTACTTTTGTAGTGGTTTTTTGGTTTTTTGATTTGTTTTGGTTTTAGGGTTTTTAGTGAATTTTTGGTTTTTAATTGTTTAAAATGTTCTTAGGTTTTACGTATTCCTACGGGCTTTATAGGGTTTTTTAGGATTTTAGGGAATTTTAGGATTTTGTATATTTTATATGTTGTTTTAGTGTTTTTTCGGATTTTAGAGTTTTTCAAGTGCTTATGGATTTCTTGGGTATGTTTATTTTCTTAGGGGTTTTTGGTTCTTAGAGATTCCAACATTTTTAGGGGTGTAATGGGTTTTTGATATTTTTATTTATTCCTTTATTTTGAAGGGATTTTTATGATTTTTTTGGTTTTTATTATTTTATGGTGTTTAGGGGTTTTAGGGTCTTTTTGGTAAATTTTATAATTCTATATTTTATAATTTTTTAGTTTTTCACGGGATTAAGTGTTTTTAGGTTTTTATGGTTTTCTGAGGGTTTTTCATGGTTTTATACAGTTTATGGTATTTTTAATATTTTTAGGCATTTTTAGAGTTTTAGGTACTTTGAGCGTTTTTAGAGTTTTTAAGGGTGTTTTTGGTTTTTCGTATTTTTATGTCTTTCATGGGTTTTATGTATTTTTAATTTTTTATGTTTTGTTAGATTTTTTCAAATTTTTAGAGGATTTTATTTTGTTTTATGATTTTTAGGGATTTTTAGTTTTTTTTATAATTTATAGGGTTTTCATGTATTTTGAGGGTTTTCATCGATTTTTGTAATTTATTGTGGTTTTACAGTTTTTTTGGTTTTTAGGGGTATTTTTTGAATTTTTATTGTTTTATGGTTTTTAATATTTTTTTAATTTTTTAGAGATATAATGGGTTTTGAGAGTTGTCAGTGATTTTTAGGATATTTATAGGTTTTTAGTGTTTTATGGATTTAAGGTGTTTCCTCGTTTTTATTGGTTTTAGGGGTTTGTTTGGTTTTCTGAGTTTTTATAATTTTTTATGTTTTTAAGGGTTTTATGTGTTTTCAGGTTTTTAAGGTTTTCTTAGGGTCTTTTAGGGGTTTGGGGTTTTTAACAATTTTATGGATTTTTGTGGATTTTTATGATATTTATTATTTTTAGGAGCTTTAAGGATTTTGAGGGGTTTTAGTTTTTTTATGGGTTTGGGGGATTTTAGCATTTTTATGGTTTTGGGGTTTATTGATTTTTTAGTTTTTCAAAGGTTTCAAAGGTTTTGTAGAGTTTTTATTTTTTTAGGGGTTTAAAATATTTTTAGAGTTTTTAGTGGGTTTTTACGTTTTGATGATTTTTAGAATTTTTTAGGATATAAGGGAAATTTATGGTCTTTTGGGTTTTTCGGGTTGTTGTGGTCTTTAGGGGTTTTATGTTTTTAGTGTTATTTAGGTTTTTAAGGGTTTTAATTAATTTGGTTTTTAATGTTTTCTTTGGTTTTTTAGTGTTTTTAGGGGTTTTTCTGTTTGTAGGGAATTTTAGAACATTTTTAATATTTTTAGGGTTTTTGGAATTATGAGGTTTTGAAGGTATTTATAGGGTTTTTTGGGTTTCTCAAGGGTTTTAGGGTATTAAGTGTTTTTAACTATTTTAGGTGATCAATTTTTTTTAGTTTTTATTGTTTTTAGGGTATTTATGGGTTTGTAGGTTTTTTATGGGGTCTAGTGGTTTTTATATTTATATAGAGGTTTTTATGGTTTTTAGAGTCGTTTTGGGTGTTATAATTTTTAGGTTTTTTAGAGGTATTAGTTTTTTCTAGGTTTTTATGGTTTTCATGGAGATTTTTTGGGTTTAATGGTTTTTTTAAAAAAATCGGTTCTAGGGATTTTTAGTATTTTTATCGTTTCTAAGAGATTATATAGATTTTGAGGGTTTGGGGGGTTTAGATGTTAGGGTTTTTATGGTACAAATCATTTTTAGTTTTTTAGTGTTTTTTATTTTTTTTATATGATTTAATGTTCTATTAGGGGTTTTCATGGTTTTTGGGTTATTCAGGTATTTAGAAATTTTATGGATTTTTTATGTTTTTATGTAGTTTAGGGTTGTTAGAGACATTGAGTGTTTTTAGGTGTTTTGGGGGGTTTTAGGGTTTTTATATTTTTTTTTATGTTTTTTCAGGTTTTTAGTATTTATAAGTATTTTCTCATTTAAAAGTGTTTAAATGGTTTTAATAAATATTTGTGTTTTATGGTTTTTATGGGTTTGAGTATTTTTAATTATTATAGGTGTTTAATGGTTTTTATGGAATTTAATGTTTTTTTAGAATTTTTATGTTTTAGGGGTTTTATGTGTTTTTTGGTTTTTATGATTTTCATAGGGGTTCTCAAAATTTTTAGAGTGTTTTAAATTTTTATGGATTTTTAGGGATTTTCTAGATTTTTATTGTTTTTAGGGTTTTGAGGGATTTTTAGTGGTTATTGTGGTTTCTAGGGTTTTTAATTTTTTTATTTTTTTCATTAAATTTTTTGGTTTTATGATTTTTTTAGGGTTTTGAATTTTTTAGTGTTTTTGACGTGTTTAGGGGTTTAAAATAATTTCATCGTTTTATTGGGTTTTTATGTTGTTTTGGGTTTTTAAGGTTTTTAGGGTTTTGGGGTTTTTTGGTTTTTTGATTTATTGGGGTTTTAACTATTTCTATTTTTTTATTTATTTTAGTGTTTTATCATTTTTTATGTATTTTAGGGGTTTTAAGTGTTTTTGATCTTGTAATGTTTTCATAGGGCTGTTTAGGGATTTAATGTTTTTTAATATTTTCAGGGATTTTTTGGTCTTCTTTTATATTTCTATGGTTTTAAGTGTATTTAGGTATATTGAAGGTTTTTATGATTTTAGGGGGTTTTTTTTGTTTTTTTGTGTTTGGGGGTTGGGGTTTTTTAGTTTTTTTTGTTATTTATATTTCTGTAGATTTTCTAGATTTAAAGGGGTTTTCAACTTTTTCATTATTTTTAGGGTTTTTGTGGGTTTTCTAAAAAATTTAGAGGGTTTATTGGTTTTATGGTTTTTGGGGGTTTTAGGGAGTTTTATGGTTTTTAGTATATTTATTTTTTAGGGGTTTTAATTGTTTTTTTATTTTTTCATAGGGGTTTCTATGTTTTTATAGTTAATTTTAGTGTTTTTTAGAATTTTAAAGTTTTTAGGTTTTTCAAGTGGTTTAATGTTTTTATGGATGTTTATGGTTTTTTGGGTTTGTGGGGGGGGGGGGGTTAAGGTCTTTTAATTTTCTTTAATAGTTTCTTTGGTTTAAAGTGGTTTAAATGTTTTTAGTGGGTTTTAGGATTTTTATGGGGTTTGAGGGTTTTAAAGGTTTTTGGGGATTTATGATTTTTAGGGTTTCTAGGGTTTTTAGGGTTTTTAACAATTTATATATTTTTTAGGGTTGATAAGTTTTTCTAGTTTTCTTATGGTTTTATAGGGGTTTTCATGGTTTTTTTTGTTTTTACAATTTTATGGACTTTTGGGTATTTATACAAATTTTATGGTATTTTAGCTTTTTAAGACATTTTTGGTTTTTTGGGTTTTTAGGCTTTCTTTATTTTTATAGGTTTTTATGGTTTCTTATAGTTTTTATATTTTTTAGGGTTTTAGAGCATTTCTATAGTTTTTAGTGCGATTTTAGTGTTTTTATGTGTGTTAGGTTTTTATGCATGTTAGTGGTTGTAAGATGTTTTTTAAGTTTTTTATTGTTTTAGGCATTTTTTGGTTTTAGGGTTTTACCTGTATTTAGGTTTTTAAGGGTTTGAGGTTTTTTCATAGGTTTTAGTGTCTTTTATGTTTTTTGGCATTTTCGTGAATTTTTAATATTTTTATTGTTTTTAGTGTTTTTTGGGATTTTGTGAGTTTTAGGGTTTTTTGGGTTTTTAATTTTTATAGTTTCATGGATTTTTAAGGTTTTTAGAATTTTTTAACATTTTTAAGGGTTTAAAGGGTTTTCATGTTTTTAGTGGTTGTTAGTGTTTTTAGGGTTTTTAGGGTTTTAGGATTTTTATGGTTTTTATGGTTTTTTGGATTTTTAAGGGTTTTAGGGTTTTTATCATTTGTTAGGATTTTTGGGGATTCAAGTATTTTTAGGTCTTTACGTTTTTATTATGTTTTTAGAGGATTTAGGGTTTTTACTTTTATAGGGATTTAATGGATTTTATTGATTTTTCGTGGCTTTATGTATTTTTATGTTTTTAGGATTTTTATCATTTTTAGGTTTTAAGGGGTTTTATAGGATTTTTGGTTGTTGAGTTTTTTATGGTTATTCACTTTTTAGGTATTTTTAGGGATTTTGTAAAAATTTTCATGTTTTTAGTTATTTTGAGAGTTTTTATGGGTTTTATTGTTTTTTGGGGTCTATGGATTTTTCATGTTTTTATGGTTTTATGTTTTTTCTGGTAGTTTGAGTAATTTTTGGGGGTTTAGTGGGGTTTAGCATTTTGTAAGTTTTTAGGGGTTTAATTGTTCTTCTGTTTTTAATGATTTCTTAGTATTTGTTATGGTATTATGGTTGGTTATTTTTTTTAATTTGAAGAATTTTTAATTATTTTATGTGTTTTTTATGCATTTTATAGGTTTTTAGGGTTTTTATGGATTTTTTAGGTTTCATGGTGTTTTTGAGTTTTTATGCATTTTAATTGTTTTTATATTTTTTTAACATTTTAGGGAAAGGATGATGTGAAGGTCAGGCTATTCCCACCCCCCCCAAATTTATTAAAAAGAAAAAAGAGACACACCAGACAAGGGAGGGGAGGGGTCAATTGACCCGCACCCAAAAACCCTTAACGACCCAAGACAAAAGACCCAAAAAAAGAAAAATCAAGAACAAAAAAAGAAAAAACACACAAAAAAAGCAGCCACCACCATCATCCAGTATCAACCAGCATCCAGCAGCTCCCAGCTAACCAACAACCAGCATCCAAACTCAAACAGCAATCCACATCCAGCAGCAACACAACCCTAAACCACAGCTTCAGCACCTCCAATCCAAGCAGAAACCATCATCCAGCACTGCAAGCATCTAACATCAACGTACCACCAACATCCAACATCACATAACCACCAGTATCAAAATCACAAGCCTCATCATCATCATCATTCAGCAGTTCACCACCTAGCAGCAACCAGCATCCAAACACACAAAGCAGCGACCAACATCCAATCTCACACGATCCATCGTCCAACACCATCTCACTAAGGAGATCCACCATACGAAGCACCATCATCCAACATTCATCAGTAACCAACACCTCACAACCAAACAAGAACCATCATCCCCACACACAAACTCCAGCATCCAGCACCTTCCCGCTAAGAAGATCAACCGCCAGCAGCATAGAACCATCAGCACACCTATGCCCATAACCCAACCATAGCACCCAAAACAGAATTCAGCGCCACTCGACAGAACCAAATTCTAGTATCCGCAGTAAAACACTCGCATAAAAAAACTAGCACCCACCCGTTATGCCAGACCACAGCACACATGAACCCATATCCAAACCCTCACCCAGATAGTCCAGCAATAGCTCACATTCAAACCAGCCAAAGCTCATGAAATCACAATACAACAAAGCATCCAAACCACCCAAATTGGCCAGCCTTTCATCAACTGCATAGTGAAAAAAAGAAACAGAGGAAAAGGAGGCAAAGAGCTGCATATTTTGCACAAAAAGGTACCCAGCCAACTATAAATCCCAAACTGAAGAACTAGTTAGGCCACCTATGAATCAGAAAAGTTTGATCCACCTCTTCCAAAGCCTCCACAAAATCCCTTCACTCCCGTCATCATGTCCATAGGGAAGAAACTCCAAAGGACTGAACCGTCGCAAGCCGGGGGACCCAGATCTGCTGCAAGAAGCCGGGAAGCAAAGCCGCACTCTGGAAAAAACAGGAATAACCCTAGCCTCCATGAACCTGAAGCTCCACGCCCAGGGAAGACCAGATCCGACCCTCTCCAACAAAGCTATGAGAAGCCGCACGCCAGTAGGACCAGATCTGATAAAATCCACCATGGATCTGAAACACCACACAGAGGAGAGGCCAGATCTGACCCATCTCACCGAAGCACGAAAACGTCGTACACCCGAAAGCTTAGATCTAACCCGCTTGTTCTTGAAAGAAGATAATGAACGGAGCAGCCGCCTGAGAAGATCTGCGAGGACACCATCATGCCAGAGAAAACACACCTCAAGAGGGGGAAGCAGCAATGCTGATCAAAACGATGGTTGAGAATCCATCACCACGCCGAAAAAGCGTCATTTGCGGATGGAATGCCGCTGGAGAGCCGAAGCGCGAGAGAAGCCAGGTGACACAGGAACCATCTCACCTTCTTAACGTTTTAGGGGTTTAAATAGTTTTTATTGTTTTTAGGGTTTTTTGGGGTTTAGATGTATTTTTAGGGGATTTTATGGTTTTTAGGGTTTATTATGATTTTTGGGGGTTTAAAGGGGTTTTAGGGGGTGTAGGGTTTTAAACATTTTTTCTTTTTTAGAGGTTTAACTGCTTTTTTTTAATGTATTCATAAGGTTTTTTACATTTTTAGGGATTTTAATGGATTTTTTTTATTATTTTTATTTTTTTTATTGTTTTTATGGTTTTTAGGGATTTTTAGGGTTTTTAGCGTTTTATTATATTGGGTTTTAAGGTTTTTTTAGTATTTTTGGGTTTTGAAGTTTTTTATAGTTCATTAATGTTTATAAGATTAAATATGTTTTTTATTTTTATTTTTATTTTTCAGTTTTTTATTGTTTTTATTGGTTTTTAATGAATTTAGGGGTTTCATGGTTTTTCATGTTGTTTGAATTTTAGGGTTTAACATGTTTTTTTGTTTTAGGGGATTTAAATGTTTTTAGGACTCTAAGGTTATCTTAGGGGTTTTGATGGTTTTTAGGGTTTTTAAAATTTTTAAGGATTTTATTGATTTTTTGGGATATTAATGGGGTTTTAGGATTTTTACGGATTTTGAGGTCTTTTATGGGTTTTTATTGTTTTGTGGTATTTTTCAGTTTTCGGGTTTTTTTAGGGTTTTTATGTTTTATAGATTTTTTTTGAAAATTTTTATGGGACTAAAGAGGATTTAGATATTTAAGTAGGTTTTTATGGAATTTTAGTGTTTTAAGGTTCTAGTGTTTTATATGATTATTTGGGGTTTTTTGTATCATCTATGTTTTTACAGTAATTAATTTTTTTTGGGTTTAAATGGTTTCTTAAGGTTTTCTGGGTATTTTTGGTTTTTACGTTTTATGGATTTTAGGCCTTTTTAAAGATTTTTATTGATTTTATTGTTTTTAGGGTCTTTAGGTTTTTATGTTTTTTTTCGGTTTAATTGTTTTTTTGATTTTTTATGGGTTTTCAACAAATAATTAACATCTTAGGAGTTTAATGGGTTTTAAGATTTTTTCTAGGTTTTAAGGTTTTAATTAGTTTTTAGGGATTTTATGGTTTTTAGTGCATCTTATTGTTTTTCAGGTTTTTAGGGATTTTAGGGTTTTTTAGAGTTTTTAGCATTTATTTGGTTTTTATGGGTTATAAGAGTATTTAGTTGTATAATGTTTTCTTAAGGATTTTAGGGTATTTTATATTTTTATATATTTTTTGGGATTTTTTTGAAATTTTGTGGTTTTTGGGTTTTTAGGTATTTGGAAGGGTTTTGAGGGGGTTTCTCAGTTTTCTTTGGGGTTTTAGAGTATTGTTTTAGTTATTTATGTTTTTAGGGTTTTAAAGTTTGTTAATATTGTTAGGGGTGCAGAGGGTTTTATATTTTGTTATGGTTTTCTATGGTTTTTATGTGGTTTTATGGTGTTTTAATATTTTTAGTGGTTTTATGGTTTTTAGGGGAGTTTTAGTTTTTATGGTTTTTTGTGTTTTTAGCATTTTTAGTTTTTTGGGGTTTTAAGTGTTTTCAGGATTTTAATGGTTTCTTAGGGATTTTTTGAGTTTCTAATGTTTTTATGTTTATATATATTTTTTTGTTCTTTTAAGGATTTTAATGGGGTTTTGGTGTTTTTAAGGATTTTGAGGGTTCCTATGGTTTTTAGGGTTTTCTGGGGTTTTTTGGGTTTCAAAGTTTTTTTCATTTTTAGGGGTTATAATGTTTTTTGGTATTTTACTGTTTTTATGATTTAAATGGTTTTAAAAAATTTCAATGGTTTTAGGATTTTTATTGTTTTTAGGGGTTTTAATGGTTTTTAGATTTTCGAGGTTTTTAGGGATTTTTAGTGATTTTTTGGGTTTTAGGTTTTTAGGGGTTTTAGGTGTTTTTAATTTTTTAATTTTTTCTTAGGGTTTTCAAGGTTTTATGTTTTTATATAATTTTTAGTGTTTTTATGATTTTTATGGTTTTTAGGGATTTTGAGGGGTTTTAGTGTTTTTAATTTTTTTATGTTTTTTGGCCCTTTTTTGAGTTTTTACTGTTTTTTGGGTTTTAGATTTTATTAACGATTTTATGGAAAAGAAGGCACGGGCCAAGCAGAGTGCTTGGCACCTCAATTTATAAAAAAGTAAAAGTACAAAACATTAGAGTGGGGACTTGTACATTCGGATGCAGATAATTCCCTTCATGTCAGAGACTACATGAGACGTGCAAAAAGAAAAAGTAATGAATGACCACCGTGAGCATCATTCTTCAATAGCCATCTTGGAAAGAACATCGGCCAACATATTGACTTCCCTATATTCATGAGTGATCTTGATACTCAGGTTCTTGGATAGGCTAAGGTATTCAATCCATTGGGGTAGAAGCCGCCATGGAACCTTCTATGAGTTTTGGTGAAGAGCCTCCACTCCAAGCATCGAATATGATTCAATCCATAGATGCAACCACAGAAATTGATTTTCAAAACGAATAGCCTTGATAATAGCACAGAGCTTTGCCTAATAAGCGCATAAATTCCCAATGAAATGGTAGAAGATACCCTTGACAAAACCTCGATATGTACGGAAAACACCACCACAACCTGAAGGGTCTGGTGAGCCTGCTGCCGCACCATCATCATTGACTTTGATCCATGACGGGATTGGTGGAATCAATCTAATGTGTAATGATTTTAGGGGTTTAAAGTTTTTTTATAGTTTTTAGTAGTTTTATAGGGTATTTATGGATTTTTAGAATTTTTTAATATTTTTAGGGGTGTTATGGTTTTTATGGGTTCTAAGGGCATTCAGTGTTTTTTTAATTTTAGTGGTGTTATGTTATTTGGGGATTTTAAGGTTTTTATAGAGGTTTTCAATGATTTCTATTTTTAGGCTTTTTAGAGAATTTTTGTATTTTTATAATTTTATAGGGTTTTTGGGAATTTGAGGGTTTTTAGGGGTTTGTATGGTTTTCAGTGTTTTTAGGTTTTATGGGTTTTTAGTGTTTCTAGGATTTTAAGGTTTTCTTAAAAATTTTCATAGTTTTTAAGGTTATTTATTTTTTTAAGGATTTTATGGATATTTAGGATATTTATGGGTTTTAGGGTTTTTAGGGATTTTGAGGGTTTTAGGGGGGTTTTGTTCTTTTTTTAGGGTTTTCAAGATTTAAGATGATTTAACAATTTAAAAAGTTTTTAGTGAGGTTTTAGGGATATTATTTTATTTTATGGCTTTTTAAGGTTTTTTGGGGTTTTTATGGTTTTTAGGGTTTTAGTTTTTTTATGGTTTTTAGTGTTTTTTGGTTTCTTATGGGTTTTAAAAGTTTTATTTTTAAAGGTTTTCTTAAGTATTTTCATGGTTTTTAGGGTTTCTTATATATTTTCATATTTTTTTGTAATTTTTTATAAATTTTATGGGGGTTTATATTTTTTTTATTTGGAGTGGTTTTAGTTTTTTTATGGGTTTTTTGGTTTTTTATGGTTTTTTGGGTTTTTAATTTTTTTTGTTTAAAGGGTTTTTATGGGTTTTTTGGTTTTTTATATTTTTCGGGTTTTAAAGGGTTATTATGGTTTTTATTCATTTTTTAGTTTTTAGAGGGTATTAGGGTTATTTAAATTTTTTTATAGTTTTTAGGGGTTTTAGTGAAAATTTGGGTTTTTCCTGTTTTTTTATTTTGAGGGGTTTTATGATTTTTCAAGATTTTTAATGTTTTCATTGGATTTTTAGGGATTTTTTTGTATTTTTTTCTTTTTTAGGGTCTTTGAGGGATTTAAAGGATTTTTATGGTTGTTATAAATTTTTGGGAATTAAGAAGTTTTAGGTTTTTTAGGTTTTATGGGTTTTTACAATTTTATCATTTTTTAGGTTTCTTAGTGGTTTTAATTGTTTTTAGGATTTTAAGGCCTTCTTATGGGGTTTTAGATTTCAAGATCTTTTATTTTTTTTATTGATTTTATGAACTTTTAGGATTTTTATTCTTTTATGGTTTCTAGGGATTATGGGGGTTTTTTTGGGTTTTTTGGGTTTTTTGGTTTTTAGTGTTTTTAGGGGATTATGGTTTTTATAGTTTAGTTGTAATTTTAGATTTTTTAATGTTTTTTATAGTATTTAAAGATATCTTGGATTTAAATGGATTTTATATTTTTAAGTGTTTTTGGGTTTTTATGGGTCTTATGTTTTTAAGGTATTTATGGGGTTTTCGGTTTTTTGGGTTTTTTGGGTTTTTTGGTTTTTTAGTATATTTACGTTATTAGGGGATTCAAATGATTTTTGGTGTTTAAATTTTTCTTATGGATTTTCCAAGTTTTTTGGGTTTTTTAAATTTTTATGTATTTTTAGGATTTCAAGGTTTTTTTTGGTTTTTATCGAATTTGAGGGTTTTTAGGGTTTTTAGGATTATGTGGTTTCTAAGGGTTTTTGGGTTTTTTTTAATTTTTTAAATGTTTTTATAGTTTTTTATTGTTTTTAGGGGTTTGAATTATTTTTATAATTTTAGTGGGGTTTTAGAGTTTTTATGGGTTTTTAGGGTGTTTATGTTTTTCAAGGTTTTATGATTTTTTATGCTTTTACAGTTTTTAAGGACTTTAGCATTATTTAGGTTTTTAGGGGCATTATGTGTTTTTCGGTTTTCAAAGTTATCTTATGTGTTTTTTGGGATTTTTTGGGATTTTTTGGGATTTTTTTCATTTTTAGTGATTTTGTAGTATTTCAATGGGTTTTTATGGGATTTAGGGATTTGGACTGTTTTAGGGTTTTCTAGGGGTTTTATGGGTTTTTTTTTTTTTATAGGTTTTTTATATTTTTTTTACATTATTCCAAATTTAATGGGTTTGTAGGGTTTATTGTGAGTTTTTTAGGTTTTTTGGGTTTTTAGGTTTTTTTAAGGTTTTGGGATTTAAAGGGTTTTTAGGGTGCTTTAACATGTTTTTTATTATTTAGAATTTTTTTGGGGTTTAAGTGTTTCTATGTTTTTATGTTTTTCCTATGGATTTTCAAGGTTTTTAGTGCTTTTATCATTTTTCTAGATTTTATGGATTTTTAGCATTTTTTATTGTTTTTAGGATTTTTGGATTTTTGTGGTTTTTTATAGTTTTTTGAATAGTTTTAGGAGTTAAAATGGGATTTAATGTTTTTAGTTGGGTTTTAGGGTTTTCGTGAGTTTTTATTATTGTTAAATGTTTTATGGGGTATTTATGGTTTTTAAGGTATTGGGGAATTTTAGGTTTTTATAATATTAGGTTTTTATGGGTTTTATGTTTTTTTATGGTTTCAATATTTTTTAATAATTTTAGTGTTCATAAGATTTTATTACAATTTTAGGTATTTTTATAGATTTTAAGGTTTTTTATTTTTTTAGTGTATTTAGGTATTTTTAAGTTTTTTTGGATTTTTAGGGGTTTAGGGTTTTTTGGTTTTTATCAATTTTAGGCCTTTCGGGTTTTAATTATTTTTATGCTTTTATGGTGTTCTTATGGTTTTCACGGTTTTATTTTTTTATTTTTTTATGGTTTTTTATGGATTTTAGAGTGTTTTCAATCTTTTTAAGGGTTTTTAGGTTTTTAAGGATTTTTAGGGGTTCCATAATTTTAGGGATTCTTAATTTTTAGCATTTTTAGGGTTTTAGTAGTTTAAAGTATTTTTAGGTTTTTATGGTTTTCTTAGGGTTTTTATGGTTTTTCATGCATTTTATGTTTTTAGCTATTTTTATAGATTTTTTTTGAATTTTTAGATGTTTAATGATATTGGAAAGTATTAATGATTTTAGGTTTTTCGAGTTTTTTATGTTTTGGGGGGTTTTAGGTTTTTTTTGAAAATTTAAGGGTTTTTAGATGATTTAGTGTTTTTTATCATCTTTAGAGGTTATAAGGGTTTTAGAAATTTTAGTTGTATTGAGGGGTTTTATAGGTTTTTATGTTTTTTACATTTTTAGGTGTTTTTACGGTTTTTACGGATTTTATGGTAATTTAGAATTTTTAGTGTTTTTTAGATTTTTAGGGGTTTAAGGTGTTATTTTGGTCTTTATTTTATTTAGTAATTTTGGGGTTTTTTTTAATTTTTTATAGGTTTTTAGGTATTTTTAAAGATTTTTGCAGTGTTTAGGGTTTTGTCGATTTTGAGGGATTTTATGGGTTTTTATGGGTTCTTGGGTTTTAGGGATTTTATGTTTTTTTAGTTTTGTGTGGGTTTTAATTTTTTTAGAGTTTTTTAACATTTTTAAGGGTTTAAATAGATTTTAGATTTTTTCATGGTTCAAAAGGTTTATATGTTTAGGGGTTTTTAATGTTTTTAGGGTGTTTAATTTTTTTTTGTGGTTTTATAATTTTTAGGGTATTTTAGGTATTTTATCGCTTTTTAGGTTATAGGGGTTTTAACTGTTTTTTAGGGTTTTAAGGTTTTTTTAGTGGTTTTTAGGGTTTTTTATGTTTTAGGGATCTTTATATCCTTTTTATGATTTTTTGAGATTTTAGTATTTTTAGGACTTTTGAGGGGTTTAGGGTTTTAAGGGGTTATGGGGTTTTTAGAGCATTTAGGTTTTAATGGGTTTTATTTTTTATAGGTTTTAATGGTTTCTTAATGGTTTTCATCATTTATATGGTTTTCCCATTTTCTGTTATTTTATGGCCCTTTTAGGATTTTTATGGTTCTTATGGTTTTTAGGGACTTTGAGGTGTCTTATGTGTTTTTAGGGTGTTATGGATGTTTTTGAGTTTTTTACATTTTTTTTGTTTTTAGAGTAATTTATATTTTTTAACAGTTTAAATAGATTTTATATTTTTTTTAGTTGGTATTTTGGGTTTTATGGTTTATTAGGGTTTTTTAAAATTTTAGGTGGTTTATAGTTTTATTAGGGGATTAAATATATAAGATGTTTTAACAATTTAAAATTTTATTAGTGGGGAATTAGGGAATTTATGTCCTTTTATAGGCTTTTAATGTTTTTTTGGGTTTTTATGGTTTTAGGGTTTTTTTCTTTTTTAATGTTCTTAGTGTTTTTTGGGTTTCTTAAGGGTTTTAGAAGATTTAGGTTTTAAGGTTTTCTTACGTATTTTCAATGTTTTTGGGGTTTCTTAAGTATTTTCATATTTTTTTTGTAAATTTTTAGAATTTGTATAGTTTTTTACATTTTGTTGATTTGGAGAGGTTTTAGTGTTTTTTTTTGGGTTTTTTTGGTTTTAAGGTTTTTATGGTTTTCTGGCTTTAAGTTTTTTGGATTTTTATAGGTTGTAGAGTGTATAATATTTTTTGAGGTTTAAAATGGTTATTATAGGTTTTAGTGGGGTTTTAAATTTTTATGGGTTTTTAAGGTTATTTATGATTTTTTATGGTTTTTAGCGGTTTTAGTGACTTTTAGGGGATTTACTGTTTTTTTTGTTTTTAGGGGTTTTCAGAGTTTTTATGTTTTTAATGTTTTCTTAGGATTTTCCAGGGTTTTGTTTGGGTTTATTCCATTTTTAGGGTCTTTTAAGGTTTTTTAGGATTTTTATGGTCATTAAAAACGTTAGGTATTTGAGGTGTTTTAGGTTTTTTCCGAGTTTTATGGGTTTTTATAGTTTTATTGTTTTTAGGTTTTTAGGGGTTTTAATTGTTTTTAGGAATTTACGGCATTTTTACAAGATTTTAGATTTTAGTGTCTTTTTTGTTCTTATAGATTTTAGAGAATTTTAGGATTTTTATGTTTTTTAGGGTTTAAAGGTATTTTGGGTGGTTTTTAGGGTATTTATTCTTTTTATATTTTTAGGGGTTTTATGAGATTAGGGTGTTTTTGGTTTTTTTTTGTTTTAAGGGATTTTATGGTTTTTTATAGTTTTTAATGTATTCTGGGATTTCAAGGGTTTTTATATTTTTAAGTATTTTGGGGTTTTAATGGTTCTTATGTTTTTTTAATGTTTTTATGGTTTTTTGGGTTCTTTGGTTTTTAGGGGTTTTTGCGTATTTAAGTTTTTTAGGGGATTAAAATTATTTTTGGTGTTTAATATTTTCTTAGGGATTTTCATTGTCTTAGGGTTTTTTACTTTTTTCTGTATTTTTAGGATTTCAAGGCTTTTTTAGGGTTTTGAGGGATTTTGAGGGTTTTTAGGGTTTTCTGCTATTTGTAGTTTTTAGAGTTTTAGGGTTTTTTTGAATATTTTACGGGTTTTTTTAGTTTTTAAAATTTTTTAGGGTTTTAAAGCATTTTTATTATTTTTTTGGGGTTTTAGTGTTTTTATTAGGTTTTAGGGTTTTTATGTATTTAGGGATTTTATGACTTTTTGGGTTTTTACAGTTTTCATGGATTTTCTCATTTTTTCGGTTTTTAGTAGATTTTTGTGTTTTTAGGTTTTGATGGTTTTATTAGGAGTTTTCTGGGTTTTCTGGGTTTTCTGGGGGTTTTTTTATTTTTAGTGATTTTGTAGTATTTTAATGCGGTTTTACGGTTTAAAGGATTTGGAGTGTTTTAGGGTTTTAGGGGGTTTTATGGTTTTTTTATTTTTTTTAAAGGTTTTCTAGAGTTTTTTTATATATTCATAGGGGTTTAATGGTTTTTTAGTTTTTTTTGAGAGTTTTTACGGTTTTTTAGGTTTTGAGGTTTTTTTAATGTATTTAGGTTTTTTAAATTTTTTGGTTTTTGGGTGCTTTATCTTGTTTTTCATTTTTTTTTTGAAATTTTAGGGGTTTTAAGTGGTTTTATGTTTTTATACTCTTCCTAGGTATTTTTAAGGTTATTTGTGTTTTTTATATTTTTATGGATCTTATGGATTTCTAGAATTTTTATTGTTTTTAGGATTTTTAGTGATTTTGAAAGTTCTTTGTATTTTTTAGATTTTTAGGTGATTTTTTAGATTCTAGGGTTTTTATGGTTTTTTAGAGTTTTTTAAAGAATTTTAAGAGTTTAAAGGGGATTAAATGTTTTTTGTGGGGGTTTTAGTGCTTTCATGAGTTTATAATGTCGTTAAATATTTTACTGGTTTTTATGGTTTTCACTGTATTGGAGAATTTTAGGGTTTTTATAATTTTATTTTTTTTATGGGTGTTACGTTTTTTATGATTTCAATTCTTTTTTAATGATTGTAGGGTTCTTAGGAATTTTTAAAAATTTAGGTATTTTTAGGCATTTTTTTGATTTTTATTTTTTAGGATTTTTAGGGGTTTTAGGGTTTTAAGGTTTTTATCATTTTTAGATTTTTGGTTTTTTTGATATTTTTATGTTTTTACAGTTTTTGTAGTATATTCACAGTTTTAGTGTTTTTATTTTTTTAGGGGTTTTTATTTATTTTATCAGTTTTTAAATAGTTTTAATGGTTTTTAGGTTTTTATGGATTTTTAGGGGTTTATCGTTTTAGGGTTTTTTGGGTGATTAGTATTTTTTGGATTTTTAGTAGTTCTATGTATTTTTTAGTTTTTTATTAGTGTTTATTGGGTTTTTAGTACTTTTTATGTTTTTAGTTATTTTTTATGGACTTTTAGGAATTTTTTGATTTTTAATGATATTTAGGGGTTTTATAGTATTTTAGGTTTTTATATTTTTTTATTTTTAGGTTTTTTTAAATAATTCTATGGTTTTAAGGTGATTTAGTATTCTTTATCCTCAATAGAGGTTTAAAGGGTTTTAGATATTTAAGTGGTTTTTAGGTCTTTTATAGGTTTTTATGTTTTTTATGTTTTTAGGTGTTTTTACTGTTTTTAGGCATTTAATAGTCCATTATAATTTTTAGTGGTTTTTATGTTTTTTGGGGTTTTAGGTGTTTTGTGGTCTTTAATATTTTTTAGGGTTTTTAATATTTTTATATATTTTTAGGAATTTTTAAATATTTTTATGGATTTTTATGGTTTTCTGGATTTTAAGGGGTTTTATGGTTTTTTAGGTGTTTTAGAGGTTTAGGGTTTTTTGGTTTTTTAGTTTTTGAGGGTTTTCTAGATTCTTATAGTTTCATAACATTTTTAGGGGTTTAAAAAGATTTTAAATTTTTTTAATGGTTCTAAGGGTTTTTGTTTTTTAGAGTTTTTTAAATTTTTAGGGAGTTTTATGATTTTTAATGGTTTTTAGGATTTTTAGGGTATTTTATGGTTTTCAGCACTTCTTAGGGTTTAGGGTTTTTAACTGTTTTTAAGGTTTAAAGGTTTTCTTATTGGTTTTCATGGTTTTTATGTTTTTATTATGTTTTTGGGATCTTTATATATTTTTTATTATTTTTATGATATATTAGTATTTTAAGGGATTTAGAAGGGTTTTAGGTTTTTATGGGTTTTTAAAGATTTTAGGTTTTAATCGGTTTTATTGTTTTTCTGTTTTAATGGTTTCTTACGGGTTTTCATCATTTTGAGGGATTTGACATTTTCAGGTATTTTATGGCTCTTTTATGATTTTTATGGTTTTTAGGGTTTTTAGGGATTTTGAGGGGTCTTATGGGTTTTTAGGGTTTTATGGATGTTTTGAGTGTTTTTTACATTTTTATGGTTTTTAGAGTTATTTAATATTTTTAAAAGTTTAAAGAGATTTTATATTTTATAGTTTCTTTTTGGGATTTTATGGTTTATTATGTGTTTTTAAAATTTTAGGGGGTTTTATGGTGTTTATGGTCTTTTAGGATTTTTAGCTTTTTGACTTTTTCATGTGTTTTAGTGTCTCTAGGTTTTTAAGGTACACTTATATTTTTTGAGTTTTTTGGTTTTTTTAAAATTTTAGGTATTTTTTATTTATTTTTATAGGTTATATGGTTTTTAGGGTTTTAGGGGTTTTATGGTTTTTAGTGTTTTTAGGTGTTTTAGGGTGTTTATGGGTATTATAAGTTTTTATGTTTTAAGGTTTTTAAGTGTGTTTAGTGTTTTAAGGTTTTCTTATGGGTTTTAAGGGGTTTTAAATTTTTAGGAAATTTTTATGGACTTTTTAGGGTTTTTTGGATTCTGTGGTTACATAGGGATTTTAACAGATTTTGAGATACTATTTTGGTTTTTTGATTTTTATGGTTCTTTAAGGATTTAAGTGTTTTTTTTATGTTTTATGGATTTCAAGGTTTTTAGAGTTTTTCAACATTTTTAGGTATTTAAATGGGTTTTGGAGGTTTTGTGATA
The DNA here is from genome assembly GCA_963277665.1 of Viscum album. Taxonomy (NCBI): domain Eukaryota; kingdom Viridiplantae; phylum Streptophyta; class Magnoliopsida; order Santalales; family Viscaceae; genus Viscum; species Viscum album. The sequence continues at coordinate 591,591 of CAUJRU010000225.1, forward strand.
TTTTAGGGGTCTTATGTGTTTTTAGGGGTTTTAATGATTTTAGGGTTTTTTTTGTTTTTTGGGTTTTTTAGGTTTTTCACGCTTTTTATATTTTTTTCATTTTTTTAGGGGTTATTTTTTTTGGTTTTTAATGGTTTCTTAGTCATTTTCATGGTTTTTAGGGGTTTTATATTTTTATCAAATTTAATGGATTTTGTTTCGTAATTTTATAGGTTTCAATGGTTTTTACACATTTTGATGGTTTTGGGAATTTATGGTTTTTTAGGTTTTTTGAATTTTTTTGAATTTTTAGGGGTGTATGGTTTTTTTAGCTATTAAAATTTTTTGGAGTTTAATGGGGTTTTAATGTTTTTTGTGGGTTTTATACTTTTTATGGGTTTTATGGTTTCATAGGTTTTAAGGTGTTTTTGAGGTTTTAGGTCCTTGTATGGTTTTTATCATTTTTTGGTATTTTAGGGGTTTTAACTGTTTTTTTGGTTTTTAATGATTTTCTTAGTATTTAAAGGTATTTTAACATTTTGAGTGTAATTTGAAGATTTTTTATTATTTTTATTGTGTTTTAAATATTTTGAGGGTATTCAGTAGCTTTTAGGGTTTTTGATATTTTTTACGTTTTAAGGGGGTTTAAGGGTTTTTTGGTTTTTATGCTTTTCTTATGGATTTTAACGGTTTTTATTGTTTTTAATTTTTTTATGGTTTTTATAGATTGTTTATGGTTTTTATATTTTTTAGGGTTTTTAGGGATTTCAAGGGTTTTTTGGGTTTTTTCCGTGTTTTTTTTTCAGTTTATTGAGTTTTAAGGTTTTTAAGGTTTTTGTAATATTTTATAATTTATAGAGGTTTAAATTGTTTTTAGTGGGTTGATTTTTTTTACAGTTTTTATGAGTTTTAAGGTATTTTTATGTTTTAGGGGGTTTTATTCTTTTTAGTGATTTTTGGGATTTTTAAGGTTTTATGGTTTTCTAAGGAGTTTTCATGGGTTTCCATGGGTTTTTATTTTTTTAGATATTTCTACAGGGTTTTTAGGATTTTATGGTTTTGGGGAGTTTTTGGTTTTTCTGAGATTTTTAGTGTTTAATGGTTTCTTAGATTTTGTTAACATTTTTGGGGGTTTGAAGATTTTTTAGAGTTTTTGTGGTGTTTAGAAGTTTTATGCATTTTTAGGATTAATGTTTTTATAGGTTTTATGGTTTTTAGTTTTTTGGGGTTTTAAGGACTATTAGGGGTTTTATCATTTTTTTATTTTTAGGGGTTTTAAGTGTTTTTTGGTTTTTAATTTTTCTATAAGGTTTTTAGGGGTTTTTTACATATTTACAGTATTTTGGGGATCTTAACGTTTTTTATGTGGTTTTTGGGTTTTTGGGAATTTGATTATTTTTAGTGTTTATATATATTATATGGTTTTTATGGAGTTATTTTAATTTTTATGGGTTTTTAAATTTTTTATGTTTTTAAGGGTCTTTAGAGATTTTTTCATCATTTATAAGGGTTTAAAGGTTTTTATAGTTTTTAGTGTTTTTAGGGTTTTAGGTGGTTTTTGGGGTTTTAAAGGTTATTATGTGTTTTTATAGTTTTTCGGGGTTTTATGTATTTTTATCATTTTTAGGGGTTTAAAAGCTTTTATAGTTTTTAGTGTTTTAGGGTTTTGATGGGGTTTTTGGTTATTAAGGGTTATTGTGGGTTTTCATGGATATTAGGTGATTCAAGATTTTTTATTTTTTTATGTTTTTATTAGGGGTTTTTGAGTATTATTTGGGTTTTTACACTTTGAGGGATTTTAATGGATTTTTAAGGATTTTTCAGGAATTTTTTTATTTTTATGGAGTTTATGGTTTAAGGGTTTTTATGATTTTTATGATTTTTCTTGGTTTTAGGGTTTTTTTAGGGTTCTTATTTTTTAGTTATTTTTATCATTTTTAGGGTTTAAAATATTTTTTATAGTTTGTAGTGGTTTTATGGTTTTTATAGGGTTTTATGGTATTTTAAGGGTTTTAGGGGGTTCTGTAGTTTTAGGGGGTTCTCAAGATTTTATTGATTTTATGGATTTTAACATTTTATAGGTTTTAGGGGTTTTAATTGTTTTTAGGTTTTTAATGTTTTATTTAGGTTTTATTAATTTATAAGGTTTTTTTTACTTTTTTAGGTATTTTTATGGTTTTTATGTTTTTTATGGTTTTTTCATTTTTAGGTTTTTAGGGGTTTTATGTGTTTTTATTTTTTCAGGGTTTCTAAGGTATTTTTACTATTTTTTAATTTTTTTAGGGATTTAATGGGTTTTTAGAGTTTTTAGGGGGGTGTATGGTTTTTAGGGGATTTTATTGTTTTTTGGGTTTTATAGTTTTTAGGGGTTTAGGTTTTTATGGTCTTATAGAGATTTTATGATTTTTAGGTTTTTATGGGTTTTATTATTCTTAGGGTTTAATGTTATTCATAGGGTATTTTGTGCTTTTGGTTCTCTATTATGTTTTTATTTATTTTTATGGGTATAATGATTTTTTGTTTTTAGGGATTTTTTCATTTTAGGGGTTTATGGATTTTAGGGTTTTTTCATTTTTCATTTTTTATGGGATTTTGTGTTTTTAGGTTTTTAAGGATTTTTTTGGAATTTTCATGGGTTTATGGTTTTTACTTTTTCAGGGATTTCAGGTCTTTTTTTCGATTATAATGGTTTTTAGTATTTTTTTGGATTTTGAGGGGAGTATATGGGTTTTATGGTTTTTACATGTTTTAGGAGTTTTTTTGAGGTTTTTTAGAGTTTTATGGTTTTTATAGTTATTTAACATTTTTAAGGATTTAATGGGGTTTTAGGGGTTTAAAGGGTTTAGTGTTTTTTAGTTTTTAGGTTCTTTAGGGTTTTTAGTGTTTTTAGGTTTTTTATAGTTTTTATATTTTTTTAGATTTTTCATGTTTAAGGTTTTTTATGTATTTTATAGCTTTATATAGTTATTTATATTTTTTATGGATTTTGTGGGGTCTTATAGTTTTAGTGATTTTTTTGGATTTATATATTTTTTGTCATTTTTTATATTTTTCATGAGTTTTAATTGTATATAGGTTTTTTATTTTTTTAGGATTTCTTAGGGGTTTTCAGGGGTTTTAGGATTTGTTACGTTTATAGGGATTTTTCGGGGTTTTTATGATTTTTATGGTGTTTTAGGGTTCTTAGAGATATTGAGGGTTTTATGGTTTTTAGTTTTTTTTCCTATTTTTAGGGTATTTTTAGTTTTTCTTAGGATTCTAATTATTTTTATATTCTATTAAAATTCTTAGGGTTTTAAAGGGGTTTTGGAGTTTTTAGTTGGTTTTTTGGGTTTTTATGGTGTTTAAATATTTTTAATGTTTTAAAGGGTGCTTATTATTTTTGGTGTTTTTATGGTTTTTGATTCTTTTGTAGTTTTTTCCATTTTTTATTTTTTTTATTAGTTTAAAGTGTTCTTTTTGGTTTTAATGTTGTTTTTGGGGTTTTAAATGTTTTTACTATTTTTACGTTTTATCAATTTTTAGGGATTTTTTATGATTATTATTATTTTAGGGTTTTTATGGATTTTGAGTATTTAAAGGGTTTTTAGTGTTTTTGGGTATTTTAGTGTTTTTATCATTTTTCAAGCTTTTAGGGGTTTTCTGTGTTTTTAGGTTTTTAATGTTATCTTTTAGGATTTCAAGGTAATTAAGGGTTTTTTAATTTATAGGTATTTTTATTTATTTTTTAGGATTATTATCGTTTTATAGGGTTTTATGGAATATCATGATTTTTTTGGTTTTTTAGGGTTTCTAGGGGTTTTATGGTGTTTTCGGTGTATTAGGGGTTTTTTAGTTTTGTAGGGTTTTTATAATTTTTAGCTTTATTAGGGATTTAATTTATTTTTAATTTTTCCATTGGGGGTTTTAGGGTTTTTATTGGTTTTTAGGATTTTTTTATGTTTTTAGTGGTTTTAAGATTTTTATAATCATTGAGGTCCTTTTAGGGTTTTTAGATTTTTTATCTTTTCTGGGATATTATGTGTAGGTTTTTATGGTTTTTTTATGCGTTTTCAGGGATTAAGGGGTTTTTTATACTTTTAGCTATTTTATTAATTTATAGGTATTTTTATTCATTTTAAGGGGTTTTTTGGATTTTGAAGGTTTTAGTGGTTTTAAGGTTTTTTGGGGTTTTAGGGTTTTTAGCATTTTTAGGTTTTTATGGGTTTCAAGTTTTTTAGGGGTTTTATGGTTTTGGTAGGTTTTTTCAAAACTTTTGGGGTTTTCACATTTTTAATGTTTTTAGGGATTTTTAAGATGTTTATAGGTTTTATGGGATTGGGGATTTTTTGGTTTTTTGGTATTTGGTTTTTTTGTTTATTAATGTTTTTAGGGGTTTTTTTAGTTTTTAGGGTTTTGTTGTGTTTTTTATGTGTCTAAAAATATTGAAATGTTTTTAACCATTTATGCATTAGAGGTTTATTTATTGTTTTTTGTGGTTTTTTTGTTTTTTATTGGTTTTTAGGGGTTTTGAAGTTTTTTAGAAATTTTTATTGTGTTTAAGGGTTTTTAGGGTTTCTAGGGTCACTTATGGTTTCTATCAGTTTTCAGGTTATTTGGGTTTTTAGTGTTTTTTATGTTTTTAAGGATTTATTATGGGTTTTTAGGAACTGTTACATATTTAGGTATTTTTAGGAATTAGTTAATATTTTAACTATTTTTAGGGTTTTAAGGATTTTAAGTGATTTTTTTTGGTTTTTTAGTTTTCTAGGTTTTTATTAGTATTTAGATTTTAAGTGGTTTAAAATGTTTTTATATTTTTATTATTTTATATGGGTCTTTATAGTTTTTAGGTATTTTTAAATTTTAATTCCAATTCTGATTATTTTGATGTTTTAGGGATTTTGATGGTTTTTAAGGGTTTTGGGGTTTTTTTATGGATTTTCGAGTTTTAGGGTTTTCGAAACATTAAGGATTTCTATGGGGTTTAATTTTATTTAGGGTTTTAAAGTTTTCTTAGATTTTTTTTGGATTCATATGGTTATACATTTTTTTTATTCTTATGGATTTTATGAATTTTTATTGGTTTTTAGGGAATTTAATGATTTTTAAGGATTTTTAGGGTTTTAGGGATTTAATGGTTTTTTGGGTTTTACTGTTTTCTGATTTCTTTAGGGTTATAATGGTTTTTTATATTTTTTTAAAAATTAGGGGTTTAAATGGTTTTTATAATTTTAATGGTTTTTTGCAATTTTGATGGGATTTTAGTGTTTTTAACAATTTTTGGAGATATATGGTTTTTAGTGGGTTTAGGGTCATTTAAGGGATTTAGCGTTTTTAGTTTTTTAGGGGTTTTAAGTGCTTTTATGTTTTAAATTTTTTATTATGGGTTTTAATGGTTTTTAGTGGTTTTTTTTGTTTTTTAATTGTTTTCAGTTTTTATTGGGTTTTAGTGTTTTTAGGGATTTCTTGGTGCTTTTTTTAATTTTTTCAATGTTTTATTACAGGTTTTCAGTGTTTTTAGGGCCTTTTGTTTTAGGGATTTTAGGGGATTTTTTTAGTATTTCTATTTTATTTATGGTTTTATGGTTTTTCTATTTTCTAGGGTTTTTAGGGTTTTTAGGTTTTTTAGGTTTTTTAGGTATTTTATTGTTTTGGGGGTTTTCTTCGAGTTATAAGGGTTTTAAATTTTTTTAGAGTATTTTAAAAAAGATAAGGGTTGAATGTCTTTTTTGAGTTTTTAGTGGGTTTGTAGGGTTCTATATGTTTTAGTGGTTTTAGGTTTTTAGGTGTTTTAGGATTTTGGGGGGGGGGGGTCTAGAGGTTTTAGGGTATTTAAGAGGTTTTAGTGTTTTTTAGGTTTTTAAGGATTTTAGGGTTTTAAGGTCTTCATATGGATTTTTAGTGTTTTTAGAGTTTTTTATGTTTTAAGAATTTATAGGAATTTTTAAGAACCTTATGATTTTTAGGGGTTTGGGGATTTTGAGTGGTTTTAATGGTCTTTTACGGTTTTTCCTGATTTTAGTTTTTTTATGTCTTTTTGGAGTTTTAATTTCTTTTATTTTTTTATAGTTTTCTTACAGGTTTTAGGGTTTTTTATCTTTTTTGGTATTTATAGATATTTTTTAAAATATTTATGTATTTTGGGATTTATGTATTTTGATGGATTTTAGGTTTTTTACTATTTTTAATTTTTTTATGTTTTTAAGGCTCTTAGTGTTTCTCGATTTTTAATGTTTTCTAATGGGTTTTCATGGTTTTTGGGATTTTCTATTTTAATGGTTTTTATGATTTTGATGGTTTTTATTTTTTTTTTGGGTTTTTAGGGTTTTTAACATTTTTGGGGTTTTAAGTGTTTTTCGGGTTTTATGGTTTTCTTAGGGGTTTTTTTGGGTTTTATGGTTTTTTTCTTATTTGTGATTTTTTTGAAAATTTTAGGGTTTTTATAATTTTTTTGGATTTTGATGGTTTTTAGGGGTTTTATGGTTTTATAATTTTTTTTGGATTTTATGATATTTTTACTTTTTAAGAGTTTTAAGATTTTTAGAGTTTTTAATGCTATTATAGGTTTAAAGGGTTTTAAATATTTTTAGTGGTATTTTCGGTGTTTATGGGCTGTAAGGTTTTTTATGGATTTTAATGGTTTTAGGGGTTTTAGGGTATTTTAGTGATTTTAGCACTCTTTAGGTTTTAGGGGTTTAAGTGTATTTATCTTTATAAGGTTATCTTAGGGGTTTTTACGGTTTTAATGTTTTTTAAATTTTTAGTGATTTTTATGGATTTTTTAACATTTTTATCTTTTTTAGTGTTTTTAGGGATTTTTAGGGGTTTATAGTTTTTTAGGGTTTTTAGGTTTTTTAGGTTTTTTATATTTTCAGAGTTTTTATCATATTTAACGTTTTTAGGGGTTTTAGTAATTTTTAGGTTTTTAGGATTTATTTGGGGTTTTCATTATTTTTAGGGATTTTCTGTTTCTAGGGATTTGTAGGGAACTTTATTATTTTTATAGTTTTAGGGTGAAAGCGGTTCGAGACCAGGTGAACCTGGCCCCCCAAAAAATATATAAAAAAGAGCATCACCAAGGAAGATGTCACATGGGGGGATTACAAACTCGGGTGTGCATCTCACCCTTCATATCAGACTCCACAAATCAAAGGCAGCACGGTGTGGCCACGTGTGACCATATCGAGATCCTCTCCGCAATCGCCTGTTTGGAAAGCGCATCTGCAACCGAGTTAGCCTCCCGGTAGGCGTGTGTGACATGAAGGTTGAGCCGCTGGCAGGAGGAAAGGCTCTCCATCCATTGCGGGAGGATCCTCCAAGGGACGCGCTCCGATTTGGCCTTGAGAGAAGCCACTGTAAGCATGGAGTCTGATTCAAGCCAAAGGGGATTCCAGCCAAACTGTCCAGCAAACTCAATCGCCTTAATCATGGCCCAAAATTCTGCCTCAAGGGCACACCCATTTCCGATAAAGTGATGGAAGCAGCCTTTGACAAAGCCTCGGTGTGTACGGAAGACCCCTCCACACCCCGAGGGCCCTGGTGCACTCAACGTTGCACCATCCACAATGACCTTGATCCAGGAGGAGATCGGAGGGATCCATCGGATATATTTGAGGATCTTCGGCTTCCTTGGCCTGCCATCAACGCCATGTAACCGCAGAAGGATGAGATCACTCACATCATTTGCCATCGAGTCAGATTGGATATGAGACGCCGCATGGATCACCGAGTGAATTTTAACGACACCACCATGAAGAGAGAGCCGCCCTTTGTTAAAGGCAATTTCATTCCGGGCAGCCCATGTGTAGGAGACAATGGCGGCAATGGCCACATGGAGAAAGTTGGAAATTTGCTTGCTGCATGGCCAGTTGACAAGGCTGTCCAGCATATCTAAGAATGGCCTGTCAAAGCAAAGGGGGAATCCGAACAGCCCCTGCAGATACCCCCAGAGAGCCGCTGGAAATCTGCACTGAAATAGGGTGTGCTGGATGGATTCTGAAGCGCCGAGGCATAAAATACAAACCGAAGCCAGGCTGTGTCCAGCCCGCTGAAGCTGCTCCTGCATCGGCAACCGGTTCCTCCAGATTTTCCAGAGTAAAAGGTGACGAGCCGGCGGTATAAAGGGCTTCCTAAAATTTGAGAGCCAGGCCCGGGGGGGCAGATCCCTGCAAGCATTTTGACCAGTAGAAGTCTTTCACATTCAATTGACCAATAAGGTTGGGCATCCAGATGAGAAGGCCCCTTTCAGCAAAGACATAATCCGTAATTTTCCTGTATGTGTCAGCAGGAATAAGGGGCTCAAGCTAGTCCACTTGCTGGACAAAACCAGCGATTGACATGTCCCGTGCATCAGCGGGGGGGATCATTCTCTCCATCAGGGGCCTATCAAGCCACATAGTAGACCAGACGTTCATATTCGACTGCTTGGAAACAATCCACTTTGAGTGTTCCATGATGTCAGTGTAGTATCTTCGTATCGCTGTCCAGACCGAGGAGGGCAGATGTCCCATAAAACCATCACAAAGTTTTTGTGTGAACCTCTCACGGCAAAAGTCAATCCCATCATCCGAGTAATCAAGAAGGCTCCATGTGAATTTAGCAAGCATGGAGTCATTGAATCTTCTGAGGTCTTTGATTCCCAGCCCGCCTCGTTCAATTGGCTTAGTGCAGTCCCTCCAAGCCACAGTGACCAGCTTCCGTTCACTGATGCAGCCTGTCCAAACGAAGTTTCTAATTTTTTCCTGAAGGGATTTGATGAGATTAACCGGCCACCTATATAAATAGAAGGCATAGGTGAACATGGATGTAATAACAGAATTGATAAGACAAACTCTTCCGGCCTGCGATAAGCATTTCCCTTTCCATTTAGCAAGTTGCTGCAAAATTATGCTCACCGTGTTCATAAGGTAACTGCTCTTCACTCTTCCCCAAAAGATCGGGACCCCCAAATAATCAAAGGGGATTGATCCCCTCTTCACGCCAAGAGAGAGGGCGATGCGGGTTTGCCTGGAGGTGGAGACCCCATCCCCGAAGACAATGGAGGATTTACTCCAACTAATGGCCTGCCCTTCCACATATTCATAGTGCTAGAAGATCCTCCGGATTGAGGAAAACATTCTCCTATCGGCCTGCCCAAAAAGTAAGATGTCATCAGCGTAGAAAAGATGAGATGGTACCGGATGGTTTCTTCCCTCCATGATTGGGCTAAAGAGGCCAGCCTGCGTAAGGTCAATAAGGCACCTACTCAGGTAATCTTCATCGATTGCAAAAAGAATGCCAGACAACGGATCTCCCTGCCTAACCCCACGTGAGCATGGGAAAAACCCCTTGGGGGAACCATTGATAAGCACCGAGGATCGGGCACTATTCAGGATGGACGATACCAACTTTAGGAAGTTGTCCGAGAAGCCATATCTTGAGAGAACTTGAAAAATAAAGCTCCATTTGATGGTGTCAAAGGCCTTGGATATGTCCAGTATGAGACCAAAGTTGCCATGCTTGGATCTCCGCCTCATGATGTTGATGCCCTCTGAGGCCGTAAACAAACAGCTTTGGATGTTTCTCCCGGGGATGAAGCCAAATTGGTTAGGGGTGATAAGATCGCCCGTCAATCGCCCCATCCTCTTAACAAGAATCTTGCTGATAATTTTGGGGACTGTATTCCCCATGGCAACCGGCCTAAAATCTCCTATATCAAGAGAATTTTCGATCTTTGGGATGAGGGCAATGAAGTTGGCATTGGAGCCGTGCGGGAAGGATCTTGAGCAAAAAATCTGCCTAACAGCCCTCTTGACCTCCGCATGCAGGATATCCCAATAAAACATAAAGAATTTGTTGCTGAAGCCATCCGGACCCGCTGCACTGTCCATGTTGAGGGAGAACACAGCAGATTTAATTTCCTCCTCTGAGGGGGCAGATGTAAGGTTTCTGTTTTGCTGGTCGTTAACCCACGGTAGAATGGAGTCTGTCACTGGGAGGGAGAACTCCTCATTATCACCGGTGTACAGCTGTTGGAAGTATTCCACTACTGCATTGGAGATGTCCACCTCGGAGGTGAAGGTGCTTCCATGGATACGAACAGCGGTCACACACTTCTTGGCCTTTTTCTCCTTATGAAGCCGGTGGAAAAATTTGGAATTGCGGTCCCTATCCTTGAGCCACCGGTTAAACTAGGCCTTGGATAGCTTCCCCTTCAGGGACAGGAGGTCATCCAGCCTAGCATGAGCCTGGAGTTCCTCCCTAGAAGGCAGGGGGAGAGGTTGATTGGAAAGCTGAAGGGAGGCAAGTCGGGCCTCAGCAGCCTGAATATCTTCATCCAACTTGGAGAAAGATGACCTGCTCCATTCCTTAAGGAGGGACTTGATTCTCTTCAGCATGGAGACCAGCTTAAAATAGTGGCTGCCTTGCAGAGGAGCCACCCACCCATTTGCGATGACTTCCCTGCAGCCCGGAATTGTGAGCCAACCATTGTTGAATTTGCAGGGCAGGGGGGAGGATCTTTGGCCCCCAGAGAGGTTGATGATAATAGGATTATGGTCTGAATGGAATTTCGGAAGGGTGAATCCAGAGATGTCAGAGAGCGTGCTGCTGTCACTGATCTGATAGAAGCATCTATCAAGCTTGCTGGCTTGCCGACCATTAGTAGTGAATCTTCCCCATGTGAAGGAGGCTCCAGCGACGGGCACTTCAGTAAGCTCGTAAGAGTCAAGGCAGTGGGAGAAATCCATGGCAGCCATACGGGTGAAGCTGGCACCTATCCTCTCATATGGTTTAAGGACCGTGTTGAAATCACCAACAATCACCCAATTGCCATTAATAGACCCACAGATTCGGCCAAGCTTCCTCCAAAGGTCCCTTCTTCTAGTGTACGAGCAGAAAGCATACACGAAGGAAAGGGAAAAATAGAATCATTCAGAATGGTCTCCAGTGTGATGACCTGCGGATACTCATCAGCGGACAGCACCCTCACATCATCCTGCTTGAGTACCCACAATTGCTCCAAGCCACTGTCATTGCAGATTTTAGCAGCAAGGGAGTACCCAAGGCTGCTCCATTTTAAGCCTTTCCAGCTGTTAAAGGGTATCGTTGGGTCAGCAATTCCAATTAAATGCGGCCTCTGAGTCGAGATAAAGTTCCGAAGGGGTGAGGCAGTGGGAGAGTTCCCAATCCCTTGGAAATTCCAGAAAAGTAACCTCATTGAGCAAGGGGGTCATCGCCCCTTGAAGGATACAGGTTGGTGAATTCATGTGTGACCATCTTGCCTTTCTTCCCTTTCTTCTTGAGATGACCAACCGGCTTCTTCCCCGCCGCAGGGTCCTCTGCATCCGTGCATCGGTACATTGAAGTATCAACCACCTGGGGTTGCGAAACATTAGGAAGAGGTGAGGCCAATCTTTCCTCAGGCTGGTCCTCTGCCTCATCAGACCGGAAGCTGCCACAAAGAGGGGAGAACCTGTTCAAGGGGCATAAAGGAGCAGGGGCAGGCCCTGAAATCAGGATCCTTTTTGCTGCCTTGTCCGAGGAAACAGGTGTGAAGGAGTCATCTGCTGCAGGTACAGCTGATTTAGTTGCTTTCACCTCCAAAGGGGCCATAGCGGTCAGATCCGTATGCGGCATCTCTTGCACAGGGGACACAGGAGGGGCAGAGGGAGGCAGCAGCCTCTCAACAGCACAGATATCCTCCGGCTCAGTCGGAGGGGGCCGGGGAGGGGGAAGCTCATTGGGGCTGGCTCGAATGGGGTCAGGCGTCAAAGTGACCGTGGCGGTCCGTGACTGAGAAGGCTCCGCCTGGCAGTATGATGAGTGAGGTGCCTCATGGTCAGGCTTGAGAGGCTCCTCAGGGGTTGCGGCGGTCTGTGACTGTGAAGGCCCCACATGGTAGGGTGCAGAGGGTTCATGCGCCCCCTGGACCAGCTCGGGGTGCACCTCAAGGCAAGCAGTGCCATTAACCGAGCCCTGTCTGTGCAAAGGCGCAGCAGTATCCCGACTCTTCCAAGGCTCCGCACCGCGTGACCTTTTGCAATTTTCAGCAACATGCTCCTTCATATTGCAGAATGAGCAGAGCATCAATTTGCGGCAGTCAGCAGCAATATGACCAAGCAGATTGCAATGGGAGCATAGCTTAGGCCTTCTTTCATATTGGATTTCGAGAGTGAAGGAATCACTTTGTGTGTTGAGGACCACCTCCTCCACCAGTGTGGATGCCAAGTCAATCTCCACAAGAACCCGCTCTTGGTGACCAAATCTTGGGTTATCCGTCTCCTTGTCAATTCAAATAGGAAAGCCAACCGAGGATGCAATGTCCCAGAGAATCCGGGGATGCTAGTAGAGCCAGCTCAATTTGCAAATTCGGATCCAAACCTGCGTAGAGGTATTGTTGACGTTCATGGGATCAAAGTTTCTGTCCCAATCCTGGATTCGAAGGAAGCCCGACTTCGGATTGAGAGAGCCAAAGCTCCATTCTCTCCTTTTGGATTCATCCGACGGGAAGACAATGTGGTAGTAACCCCTCCCCATCGCGATCATCTTCAAGTCAGAGAAACCCCAAATGGCGGAAATTCTCCGGGTGAGGTCACCAACTTCCAAAGCCTCTCGCCCGTTGGAGTCAGCACCCTGGCAATAATGGAGGAGCGGCAAAGGTTGATTCTTTCTTCCACTGCCTCACGATTTGCTGAAACATGCGCGACCCGACCCTTGCGGATTATGCAGCCGGGGGAGGGCACTCCATAGTCAGAGAAAGTAAGGGAAGCCGCGGATTTCACCGCTTCCGCAAATGAAGCTCGCAACCCAGGAGACTCCGAAATCGCCCGATCCGCCTCAGGTGGGGATGGACGCTTGCAGAGTTGGAAAAGTTCCCTGTGACCACATAATTCCGGCCGAGCCATGGCCCGAGCTGCATCAGAGCCATCATCCGGCGCTGCGGGAGCGCCTGTCTCCTGACCATGCTCCATCTGTTAGGCTCTTAGGATTATAGTTTTAGGGGTTTTAGGGTATTTTTGGGTTTTTTGGGTTTTTATCTTTTTAGGGATTTAATTATTTTTGGGGTTTTTGGGTTTTTTTAGTTTTAGGGTTTTTAGGTTTTTTATTGTTTTTAAATGTTTTCAATTTTTAATGGGTTTTATATTTTTTTGAAATTATTTTTTGGGATTTTATTGGGTCTTTGGGTGTTTTAAGGTTTTTGGCAGTTTTTATAGTTTTTTGGGTTTTTAGGATCTTTTAGGGTTTTTAGCATTTTAAATGTTTTTTTACGGATTTTAGTTGTTTACTTAGAGATTTTCAATGATTTTAGTGTTTTATGTTTTTATGGATTTTTGGGGATTTATTTTGTTTCATTTGATATGTAGGGGTTTTATAGATTCTGATGGTTGTTTGGGGTTTTTGTACTTTTAGTATTTTTACTATTTATTTAGTTTTTAGGAGTTTTATGTTTTATACGTTTTAAGGTATTCTTAGTATTTTTTCCATGTTATTTGTGATATTATCTTTTTTACGGATTTATTGTCATTTTTACTATTTTTATTATTGTTTAGGGGTCTTAGGTATTTTAAGGGTTTTTTAAGGTTTTGTTGAGTTTTTAGAATTTTTTGGAGTTTTTAGGGGTGTAAATAGTTTTTAGAGATTCTTAACATTTTTATGTGTTTGAAGGGTTTTAGAGTATTTAGTGGATTTTTAAGGATTTATGGGTTTTTAGGGGTTTTATATTTTCGAGGTATTTTTATGGTTTTTAAGGGTTTTTAGTGTTTTTAGGATTTTTTTGGGTTTTTTGGGTTTCAGGGTTTTTAGGGGTTTTGTCATTTTTATGTTTTTAGGGGTTTTAAGTTTTTTTATATTTTTAAGGTTTTCTTAGAGTTTTTCCTAATTTTATGGGGTTTTTACATTTTTATAGAATTTTATAGATATGTAATATTATTTGGTTATTATGGTTTTTAGGAATTTTGAGGGTTTTTCATGATTTTAGGGCTTTTAAGGGGTTTTAGGTTTTTTAAAGTTTTTAAGAGTTTAGGGGTTTAAAGTGTTTTTACATTTTTGAGGTTTACTTAGGGTTTTTTGTGGGTTTTAGGGTTCTTACATTTTAGGTTTTTTAGATATTTTTAGGGATTTTGATAATTTTTAGTGGTTTCAGGTATTTTAATGTTTTTAGAGTTTTTAGGACTTTTAGGGTTTTTTATATTTTTATGTTTTTAGGGGTTTTGGTTTTTTTAGGTTTTAAATTTTTTCATAGGATTTTTCATGGTATTTAGGTTTTTTATGTTTTAAGTAATTTTTAGAGGTTTTTATTATTTGTATGGTTTTTAGGGGTTTTATCGATTTTAATGGTTTTTACGGTTATTAATGTTTCAGAGTTTTAACCAATTTTTTGTTTTTTTGGGTTTTATGCGTTTTTAGTTTTTTTTGTCATTCTTATGTTTTTTCATTTATTTTTAGGGTATTTTACATTTTTATGGATTTCTAGGTCTTTTTAGGATTTATGTGCATAGTTAGGGATTTTGAGGGTTATTAGGGTTTTTATTGTTTTAAGGGTTTTTTATTTTTTTGTTTTGTTATGGTTTTTTGGTTTCTAGATTATTTTCATTATTATGTTCATCAATGTTTTTTTCGAGTTTTTAGTGGTTTTAGGGTTTTTTTGGGTTTTAGGGGTTTTATGGTTTTTAAGGGTTTCAATGGTTTTTCTGGGTTTATAATGCTATTTGAGTGTTTTAGGAATTTTAGCAATTTATTTATTTTTTAGGGGTTTTAATCTTTTTTTAGGTTTTTAAGGTTTTCTTATGGGTTTTGATGGTTTTTAGTGATTTTTATGTTTTTAGGTATTTTATGATTTTTAGAATTTTTATAGTTCTTAGAGAATTTGAGGGTTTTGGTGGGGTTTTATGGTTTATAGGGGTTTATAAAATTTTTAAAGGTTTTAGGGGTTTTATGTGTTTCTAGTTATGTACGGATATCTTAGGGTTGTTAATGATTTGAGGGGTTTTAGGGTTATTAATTATTTTGAGGGGTTTTAGGGTTTATTAGGGTGTTTATGGTTTTTAGTATTTTTTAGGATTTTTTGGGATTTTAAGTGTTTTTATGTTTCTAGGGTTTTCATAGGGTTTTTTGAGGAAATTTAGGGGTTATAACGCTATTAGGATTTTTTTTTATTTTTAGTATTTAACAGATTTTAGGGTTTTTATGTATTTTGAGGGTTATTTTGGTTTTTAGGGTTTTTATTTGGGTGTAGAGTTTTTTTGAGTTTTTCGGCTTTTTATAGGAGTTTGGTGTTTATTAAATTTTTTTGGGGTATAAATTTTTTTAGAGTTCTTAGTACAGTTTTATGGTTTTTTGGGTTTTAGGGGTTTTATAGTTTTTTAGTGGTTTTTATTTGTTTTAGTGGTTTTAGGGGTTTACAATATTTTATGATTTTTTTGATTTTTTATGTTTCAATTCATTTTAACTGGTTTTAGTTTTTTATGGTTTTTTAGGGGATCTAGGTTTTTTAAATTTTTATGTAATTAATGATTTTTAGGATTTTTATAGTTTTTAACAGTTTTTAGGGGTTTTGAGGGGTTTTATGGTTTTAAGGGTTTTAATATTTTGTAGGGTTTTTAGGATATTAAGTGTTTTTAGGTTTTTAAGGATTAATTAAGGGATATCAGGGGTTTTTTGGGCCTTTTACATTTTTATGTATCTTTTGGGATTTTTAGGATATCTATGGTTTTTAGGGTTTTTAAGTATTTTGATGGTTTTTAGGCATTTTTATGGCTTTTAGGGTTTTTTTGGGTTTTTAGCATTTTTTTTGTTTTTAATAGATTTAAGTGTTATTGTATGTTTAACGTATTCTTAGTTTTTTCATGGTTATCATAGTTTTTTGAGTTTTTTGGGTTTTTAAGGAACTCTTAGGCTTTTTATGGTCAATTAGGATTTTACAAATTTTGATGGGTTTTTTTATTTTTTGTGTTTTTTTGGGTATTTATGTTATTTTGAGTTTTTATGGTTTTAAATGTTTTTTTTTCAGTTTTTAATATTTTTAGGGGATTAATGAGTTTTTAGATTTTTTGGTGTTTTATGAATTTTATGGGTTTTAATGTTTTTTAATTTTTTTATGGGTATTATGTTTTTTGGGTTTTTAGGGCTTTTAGGGTTTTTATTGTTATCTAGTGTTTTTATATTTTTTTATCATTTTAATTTTTTTAGGAATTCAAGGCTTTCATTGGAATTTTGTGGGATTTTAGGGATTCCTATAGTTATCGGGGTTTTTAAGTATTTTTAGTTTTTAAATTGTTTTTAGGGGTTTGGGAATTGTTAGTGTTTTAGGGTGTTAATGGTTTAAGTGTTTTTAGTTTTTTAAGGTTTTTATTAGGGGGTTTTAGTATTTTTATGATTTTTAGGTTCTTAGGAATTCTTAGGTAATTTTTATGATTTTTATAGTTTTTATGGTTTTTTTGGATTTTGAGGGTTTTAAGTTATTTTTGGGGGTTTTAGGGTTTTGATGGTTTTTTAGGGTTTTAGATTTTTTTGCATATTTAAGGGTTTTATGGGTGTTTATAGTTTTTTTACATTTCTATGGGTTAATGGGTTTATGATAATTTGTAGTGGTTTGGGGGTTTGTTTAGTTTTTTAATGTTTTTAGGGTTTAAGGGTTTTTATGGTTTTTAGGGGTTTAGGTTCTTTTAGGGTTTTAATAATTTTTAGATTTTTTAGGGGTCTTGAGTGTTTTGAGATTTTTAATGTTTTCGTAGGGTTTTTTCATAGTTTCTAGTGTTTTTTAAACTTTTATGGATTTTTAGGGATGTTTTATGTTTTTTTGTTTTTAGAGTTTTTAGGGATATTGAGGGGTTTGGGTTTATTTGGGTTTAATGGTTTTTTTAATTTTTAAGAGTTTTAGGTGTTTTAATTATTATTATATTTTTAAGGTTTTCATGGGGTTTTTCAGGGTTTCTAGGATTTTTTAAATTTTTATGGATGTTTGGGATTTTTTATATTTTTTATTTTTTTTAGGGATTTTGAGGGTTTTTAGGGGTTTAAAGTTTTTTATGGATTTCATTTTGTTTTTTGAATTTTTATAGTTTGAAAGGTTTTTTAGAGTTTTTAATTATTTTAGGGATTTAAAGGGGTTTTATAATTTTTAGTGGTTTTTAAGTTTTTTATTGGTTTTAAGGGTTTTTAAGGGTTTTAACTTTTTTAGGGGTTTTAGGGTATTTTTGGGGATTTTAGAGTTTTTTGGGAGGTTTTATGGGTTTAATGTTTTTTTAGGTTTTTGTGTTTTTTTCGGGTTTATTTAGGGTTTAATGTTTTTTATGTCATTAGATATTATTAAGAATTTTTGATTTTTTATGAGTTTTTGGTTTTTATGGACTTTGAGGGTTTTTATTGTTATGGGGTTTTAGGGTTTCAAATCATTTTACTTTTTTTGGTACTTAGAGGTGTTATGTGTTTTTAGTTTTTTAGAGATTCCTTTGGATTTTTCAAGGTTTTAGTGGTTTTACATTTTTATATATTTTTTATGAATTTTATAATTTTTATGTTCTTTAGGGTTTTATGGATTTTGGGGTATTTGAGGGGTTTTATGGTTTCATACTGCTTTTTTTGAGTTTTTTGGGTTTTTTATGTTTTTTATATATTTTAAATTTTTAAGGTTTTCTTAGGGGTTTTTTTGCATTTTAGGTATTTTTACATTTTTAGGGGATGCATGGTTTTTTTGTGGGAGCTGTTAGGGTTTTTTTTTTATTTTTTTGGGTTGTCAAGGTTCTTGAGAGTTTTTAATCATTTTTAATGATTTAATGAGTTTTTAGAGTTTTTAGTGGGTTTTTTATGGTTTTTTTTTAAGGGTCTTTTATTTTTTGTGATTTTTACGGTATTTTGGGATTTTATGGATTTTAATTATTTCTATATTTTTAGGGGATTTATGTGTTTTATGTTTTTTAATTTTTCATCAATTTTTCTCGGTATTTTTTGGTATTTTTACATCTTCAGAGTGTTATACAAGATTCTTAGAATTTATTGGTTTTGGGGGAACTTAGGGAATTTGAAAATTTTAGGTGTTTTTTGGGGTTTTAGGATGTTTATGGTTTTTTGGTGTTTTAGGGGGTTTTGGGGGTTTTAGGGGTTTTAATGGATTTTAGAGATTTCAATGTTTTTATGGGTTTAAATGGTTTTTTTGTATTTTAGGGATTTTTGGGGCCTTTATGGGTTTTTATAGTTTTTAAGGTTTTTAATTTTTTTGGGTTTTTTAGTAATTTTGGGTTTTTGGGTTTTTATCATTTTTGAGTTTTTTATGATTTTTTCTATTTTCAGGTATTTTGGGTTTTTATGTTTTTTTTTGTTTTTAGGGGGGTTGAGTTTTTATGGTTTTTATGAAATTTTAGAGTTTTTTAACGTTTTCAGCATCTTTAAGTATTTTTAGAGTTTTTAGTGATTTTTTATGGTATTATGGGTTTTATGATTTTATGGTTTTTAAGTGGTTTTTTGGTTTTATGGGTTTTAAGGGTGTTTTTATGGTTTAATTGTTTTTTATATTTTTAGGGGTTTAAAGTGATTTAGGTTATAAGGTTTTCATTGGGGGTTTGAGTGTTTTTAGGTGTTTTTACGGTTTTTATGGTTTTTTGGGTTCTATGGGTCTTTTGACTTTATAGGCGTTATTAGGTGTTTTTTAGTTTTTTAATTTATTTTTGGGATTAACGATTCATTTGTGTTTTTAGTTGGTTTTGTGGTTTTTATGTGTTTTTAGGGTTTTTTATGGTTTTTAGTGGGTTTAGGGTTTTTATGGTTATTAGGGTTCTTAGGGATTTTATAGTTTTTTAGGTTTATGTGTTTTATTTTCTTAAGGATTTCTTTTGTTTTTTTAGTTTTTTGGGTTTTTTAGATTTGTAGGTATTTTTATGGATTTTTATCATTTTATCACTTTTAGGGTTTTAAGGGGTTTTAGTGTTTTGGGGGTTTCATGGTCTTTTTTAATTTTTGATGTTTTTTGAGTTTTTAGTTTTTTTAATGTTTTTTAGATTTATATAACACTTTTAGGGGTTTAAATGGGTTTTACAATTTTAGTGGGTTTTTATGGATTTTATGGGGTTTTAGGGTTTTTACCGTTTTTAGGAGTTTTCTTGGTTTTTATGGTATTCATGTTTTTTTGTGTTTTTAGTTTTTTAGAGGTTTTATGTGTTCTTTTTGTTTTTATTATATTATTAGTTTTTTTTTTGTTTTTGCATTTTTTGAGAATTTATTGGCTTTTTATGATGATTAGGAATATTTAGGGCTCTAGGGATTTCAATGGTTTCTATTTTTTTGGGGTTTTATGGTTTTTAATGGTTTTTATCATTTCCTTGACATTGTTTTAGTTTCGAAGGGTTTTTATAGTTTTTAAAATTTTATGGGGTGAATGCTTTTTAGTGTTTTTTGTGGTTTTATGGGTTTTATGAGGGTTTTTTATTTTTAATGTTTGTTGTGGTTTTTATAGTTTTTAGGGGTTTAAGGGATTTTGGGTCTTTTTGGGGTTTTTTATGGTTTGAAATTTATTTATATTTTTTAGGGGTTTAAAGTCTTTTCTGGTTTTTAGTTTATTTTCTAAGTGGTTTTCAAGTTTTTTTGTATTATTTACATTTTTAGGAATTTTTAGGATTTTTGTGGTTTTTATGGGTTTTAGGGATTTTGACGGGTATGAAGATTTTTTTTATTTCATGGTATTTTGGGTATTTTGGGTTATTAGTGTTTTTATTGATATTTAGGGTTTTATGTGAATATTGTTTTTAAGGTTTTTAGTAATTTCTATATATTTTAGGGGTGTTTGGGGTTTTAGGGTATTTTAGTGTTATTAGTGTTTTTAGGTTTTTAGGGGTTTTAAGTGTTTTAGGTTTTTAATGTTTTCAAAAAGATTTTTATAATATTTTAGGTTCCTTATATATTTAGATATTTTTATGGATTTTTGAGTTTTATGCTTTTAAGGGTTTTATTGATTTTGGGGCTTTTTATGGTTTTATGGTATTTTAGGGTTTTTAGCATTTTGATGGTTTTCAGGGGTTTAATGAGTTTTTATATTTATATGGTTTTCTTTGGGGGTTACATAGTTTTGGTTTTCTAAAATTTTTACAGGTTTTTGCAGGTTTTTTATGATTTTTAGGGTTTTAGTATTTTTGGGGGATTTAGGGTTTTTAGGGGTTTTTATGGAATTTTGGTAGTTTTTAGTGTTTTTTATGTTTTTTGGGTTTTTACTATTTTTTAGAGTTTTTTAATGTTTTAGGTGTTTAAAGGATTTTTTCATTTAGTTGGGTTTTATGATTTTAGTGGGTTTTCGGGTTTTTTATGTTTTTAGGGTTTTTTTATTTTTTGGGATTAAAGGGTTTTTAGGGCAAAGAAGATGCGAGGGTCGGGATATTCCTGACCCCCCAAAATTTATTAGAAAGAAAAAAGAGACACAATAGACAAGGGAGGGGAGGGGTCAAATGACCCACACCCAAAAACCCTTTACAACCCAAGATACAAAGACCCAAAAAAAGAAAAATCAAAAACAAGAAGAAAAAAATGAGAAAAAATACACAAATCCAAGCAGCCACTACCATCATCCAGCATCCAGACAATCAGTAACCAGTAGAAATGCAGACACCACATCTTCAGCACCTCCCATCTAAATAGAAACCAGCATCCAACATCACAGAACCACCAGCATTAAAATCACAAGCCCACTATCACCAGCATTCAACAGCTCACAACCTAGCAGCAACCAGTATACAACATCACAAAGACCTGAAACCAGCACCTTCACACCAAAACAAGCTACCACCAAAAGCACAAAACCACTAGTGACCAAAGCTCACATCCATAGAGTAACCATCGTCCGTATTCACAAAGACCAGAAGCCAGCACCTCCCTACCATGAAGGTCCACCGCAAGCACCTAATAACTCACATGCCAAGAGCAGAAAACATCCAATACCTCAAAAGAGAACAAAAATCCAACACAAACCAATCCCACCACAATCTGTGAAACTGACTCCATATCCCAACAAAGAACCCAGAATGCAGCACTTGTCCAGACCAACAACAATATCATACCACAAAAAAGAAATCCAGAAACGAACCTACCTCCATGTTGAGATCCAATATGAGAAATTTGCACCATGACCTGGGAATCCGAGCAAAACCAAATCAACGGCTCCCCACACAACTTCAAGATCGATAAAGACCCACTACACAACAACCAGAAGCATCGAGGCCAAGCCTCTCCACAACAACGCTCGAGAGAAAAAGTAGTCGAAGGAACCGAGAGTCACCAAGAGCACCACACAACGAAAAGTCCAGATCTGAGAGACTCCTCCATGGCAGTGCACCACTACACCAAGAAAAGATCAGATCTAGCCTATACCTCCGTAGATCTGAATTGGTGCATGCCAGGGGGACCAGGACTGGGCAGATCAATAGAGGTGGAAGCCAACATCTATATCCGAGTTCTGTGAACACTGGACTTTTGCATCATCAAAGAAGAGCTCATATCTGGAAATACAGCAACAAGATCTGCCGCAACCAAGCAAGACCGCTGAAAAAACAAAGCCAAACAAGATCCTCTGAAGTATTCCCAGCCCCGCCAGAACTCTCCGAAGCATGCAACCATGGAAGAAACCCGAAAAAGGTTTCCAGATCTACCAGGCCCGAGCCAAACCGCTTCCAGAGATGAACCATGCCAAATCATCTCTGAAAAGCGCCACGCCGCCAAATTGAAACCTTCCAGAGTCGCACCGCACCACCAAGAATCACCGCGGCCAAGAAGCTTCCAGTTCCACCTCGAGCTCGAAGAGGCGGAGGCCCCATCTGCATCTCGGAGCAAGAACAAGGTGAAGCCTCCAGGGGGGATAAACAATCGTTGTGAAATATGAGAGGTTCCATGGGAGAGCGGCGACATCCTCGTGTCAAAGGTTTTGTAGGGTTTAAGTGTTTTTAGTGGTTTTTGGGTTTTTAGTTTTATAAGTGTTTTTTGAATTTTATGGTTTTCTTAAGGATTTTCAGGCATTTTAGCATTTTTTATTTTTTTGGGATATTTAGGTATTTTGTTTTTTAAATGAAAAATTTGGTTTTTAATGGTTTTTGAGGGGTTTTGGGGATTTTTTGGATTTTTTTCGGTTTTTTGGGATTTTTTTTTGGGTTTTTTGGGATTTTTTTTGAATTTCTAGGAGTTTTATTATATTTATAGTTAATAATTTTCATAGTGGTTTAAAAGGTTTTTGAGATTCGTATTTTTTAGGGTATTTATGGTTTTTTATGGTTTTTATTTTTTTAGGGGTGTATGGGTTTCAGTGTTTTATGGTTTTTAATATATTTAGTGTATTTAGGTTTATAGGGGTTTTCAAATGTTTTAATGCCTTCTTATGGTTTTATGTGTTTTTAGGGGTTTTTATATTTTAGGTATTTTTACATTTTTAGGGGTTGCTTGGTTTTTTTGGGGGAGCAGTTAGGGTTTTTTGGTATTTTTTGGGTTGTCAATGTTTGTGATAGTTTTTAATCATTTTTAACGATTTAATGAGTTTTTAGAGTTTTTAATAAGTATTTTAGGGTTTTTGTTTTTTAGGGTTGTTTATGTTTTTTATGATTTTTAGGGTATTTTGGGATTTTATGGATTTTAATTATTTCTATGTTTTTAGGGGATTTATGTGTTTTATGTTTTTTAAATTTTCATCATGTTTTTTCAGTATTTTTTGGTTTTTTTACATCATCAGAGTGTTATACAAGATTCTTAGGATTTTTTTTGTTTTTATGGTACTTATAGAATTTGAAAATATTAGGTGTTTTTAGGGGTTATAGGATGTTTATGGTTTTTTGGTGTTTTAGGGGGTTTTGGGGTTTTTAGGGGTTTTAATGGATTTTAGAGATTTCAATGTTTTGAAGGTTTTAAAGGGTTTTTTGTTTTTTAGTGATTTTTAAGGCCTTTATGGGTTTTTATAGTTTATAATGTTTTGATTTTTTGGGGTTTTTTAGTTTTTGGGAGTTTATCGGGTTTTTATCATTTTTGAGTTTTTTATGATATTTAATATTTTCAGGAATTGTTGGGTTTTTAGGGATTTTTTTTGTTTTTAGGGGTGTTGAGTTTTTATGGTTTTTATGAAATTTTAGTTTTTTTTAACATTTTCAGCATCTTAAAGTATTTTTAGATTTTTTAGTGATTTTTTATGGTATTATGGGTTTTATGATTTCATGGTTTTTAGGTGGTTTTTTGGTTTTTTGGGTTTTAAAGTTGTTTTTATGGTTTAATGATTTTTTATATTTTTAGGGGTTTAATGTGATTTAGGTTTTAAGGTTTTCATTGTGGGTTTGAGCGTTTTTAGGTGTTTTTACGGTTTTTATGGTTTTTTGGTTTTTAAGGGTCTTTTGACATTATAGGGGTTATTAAGTGTTTTTTTTTAAATTTATTTTAAGGGATTAAAGGTTCATCAGTGATTTTAGTTGGTTTTTTGGGTTTTATGTGTTTTTAGTGTTTTTATGGTTTTTAGTGGGTTTAGGGTTTTTAGGGTTTTTATGGTTTTTAGGGATTTTATAATTTTTTGGGTTTATGTGTTTTATTTTTTTAAGGATTTCTTATGTTTTTTTGTTTTTTTGGGTTTTTTAGATATGTAGTAATTTTTATGTATTTTTATTGTTTTTATCATTTTTAGAGTTATGATGGGTTTTAGTGTTTTGGGGGTTTCATGGTATTTTTTTATTTTTATGGTTTTTTTGAGTTTTTAGGTTTTTTAATGTTTTTAAGAGTTATATAAAAAATTTAGGGGTTTAAATGGGTTTGAGAGTTCAAGTCGGTTTTTAGGTCTTTTTATGGGGTTTTAGGGTTTTTAATTTTTTTAGGATTTTTCTTGGTTTTTTTGGGTATTCAAGGATTTTTGTGTTTTTAGTTTTTTTAGAGGTTTTATGTGTTCTTTTTGTTTTTATTATATTATTAGTTTTTTTACATTTTATAAGAATTTATGGGCTTTATAGGATGATTAGGAATATTTAGGGCTTTAGGGATTTCGATGGTTTCTAATTTTTTGGTTTTCAGGGGTTTTATGGTTTTAAAAGGTTTTTAGCATTTCCTTGACATTGTTTTAGTTTCAAAGGGTTTTTATAGTTTTTAACATTTTTATGGGATTAAAAGATTTATAGTGGTTTTAGTGGTTTAATGGGTTTTATGGATTTTTGTTATTTATAATGTTTGTTCTGGTTTTTATAGTTTTTAGGGGTTTTTGGGATTTAGGGTCTTTTGGGTGTTTTTTATGGTTTTAAATTAATTTATATTTTTTAGGGGTTTAAATTGTTTTCGGGTTTTTAGTTTTTTTTTAAGTGGTTTTCAAGGTTTTTAGTATTTTTTACATTTTTAGGAACATTTTGTGTTTTTGTGGTTTTTATGGGTTTTAGGGATTTTGATGGGTATGAGGCTTTTTTTTGTGTTTCACGGTATTTTGGGTATTTTGGGTTATTTGAGTTTTTATTGGAATTTATGGTTTTATGTAAATATTTTTTTTAAGGTTTTTAGTATTTTCTACAGTTTTTAGGGGTGTTTGGGGTTTTAGGGTATTTTAGTGTTATTAGTGTTTTTAAGTTTTTAGGGGTTTTAAGTGTTTTAGGATTTTAATGTTTCCTTAATAATTTTCACAGTATTTTAGGTTCCTTATATTTTTAGATATTTTTATGGATTTTTGAGTTTTATGCTTTTAAGAGTTTTATTGATTTTGAGGGTTTTTAGAGTTTTATGGTATTTTAGGGTTTTTAGCATTTTGAGGGTTTTCAGGGGTTTAATGTGTTTTTATATTTATAAGGTTTTTTTGGGGGTTCCACAGTTTTTTGTTTTATAAAATTTTTACAGATTTTGAGGGGTTTTTATGATTTTTATGGTTTTAGTATTTTTGGGGTTTTAGGGTTTTTACTATTTTTTAGAGTTTTTTTTAAATTTTTTGGGTTTTAAAGGGTTTTTTTATTTAGTTGGGTTTTAAGATTTTATGGGGTTTCGGGTTTTTAATGTTTTTAGGGGTTTTTTATTTTTTGGGTTTAAAGATTTTTTAGGGGTTTAGTGTTTTTAGTGTTTTTTTGGGTTTTTAGTTTTTATAAGAATTTTTTGAATTTTATGGTTTTCTTAAGGGTTTTCAGGCATTTTAGTATTTTTTATTTTTTACGGACATTTATGTATTTTATTTTTTAATGAAAATTTTGGTTTTTAATGGTTTTTGAGGGGTTTTGGGGATTTTTTGGAATTTTTCCGTTTTTTGGGATTTTTTTGGGTTTTGGGTGTTTTTTTTGAATTTCTAGGCGTTTTATTATATTTATATTTTAGAATTTTCATATTTTTTTAAAAGGTTTTTAGGATTCATATTTTTTTATGGTATTTATGGTTTTTTATGGGCATTATGTTTTTAGGGTTGTATGGGTTTCAGTGTTTTATGGTTTTTAATGTTTTTAGTGTTTTCAGGTTTTTTGGGGTGTTCAAACTTTTTAATGTCCTCTTATGGTTTTATGTGGTTTTCGGGGATGTTATATTTTAGGTATATTTACATTTTAGGGGTTTCTTGGTTTTTTTGGGGGAGAAGTTAGGTTTGTTTTGTATTTTTTTGGGTTGTCAAGGTTTTTGAGAGTTTTTAATCATTTTTAACTGTTTAATGAATTTTTATAGTTTTTAGTGGGTATTTTAGGGTTTTTAAGGGCATTTTATGTTTTTTAGGATTTTTAGGGTATTTTTGGATTTTATGGATTTTAATTATTTCTATGTTTTTAGGGGATTTATGTGTTTTATGTTTTTTAAATTTTTATTAAGTTTTCTCAGTATTTTTTGGTTTTTTTACATCTTCAGACTGTTATACAAGATTCTTATTATTTTTTTGTTTTTAGGGTACTTAAGGAATTTGAAAATTTTAGTTGTTTTAGGGGTTTTAGGATGTTTATGGGTTTTTGGTGTTTTAGGGGGTTTTGGGGTTTTTAGGGGTTTTATTGGATTTTGGAGATTTCAATGTTTTTAATTTTTTAAAGGGTTTTCTTGTATTTTAGTGATTTTTAGGGCCTTTATGGGTTTTTATGGTTTTTAAGGTTTTTATTTTTTTGGTTTTTTAGTTTTTGGGGGTTTATTGGGTTTTTATCATTTTTGAGTTTTTTATGATTTTTTCTATTGTCAGGAATTGTTGGGTTTTTATGGATTTTTTTGGTATTTGGGGGGGGGGGGGGTTGAGTTTTTATGTTTTTTATGAAATTTTAGAGTTTTTTAACGTTTTCAGCATCTTAAAGTATTTTTAGAGTTTTTAGTGATTTTTTATGGTATTATGGGTTTTATGATTTTATGGTTTTTAAGTGGTTATTTGGTTTTCTGGGTTTTAAAGGTATTTTATGGTTTAAGTGTTTTTTATATTTTTAGGGGTTTTAAGTGATTTAGGTTATAAGGTTTTCATTGGGGGTTTGAGTGTTTTTAGGTGTTTTTACAGTTTTTATGGTTTTTTGGGTTTTAAGGGTCTTTTGACTTTATAGGGGTTATTAGGTGATTTTTAGTTTTTTAATTTTTTTAAGGGATTAAAGGTTCATTAGTGTTTTTGTCGGTTTTGTTTTTTTTATGTGTTTCTAGGGTTTTTTATTGTTTTTAGTGGGTTAAGAGTTTTTATGGTTTTTACGGTTTTTAGGAATTTTATAGTTTTTTTATGTTTATGTGTTTTATTTTTTTAAGGATTTATTATATTATTTATTTTTTTTGGGTTTTCTAGATTTTTAGGGATTTTTATGGATTTTTATCATTTTTATCGTTTTTTGGGTTTTGAGGGGTTTTAGTGTTTTGGGGGTTTCATGGTCTTTTTTTATTTGTAGGGTTTTTTGAGTTGTTAGGTTTTTTAATGTTTTTGAGAGTTATATAACACTTTTAGGGCAAAGAAGGCGCGTGCCAAGCAGAAAGCTTGGCGCCTCAATTAATAAAAATAAAAGGTACAAAACATTACAGGGGGGGCTTGTACATTCGTGTGCGGGTAGCACCCATCATGTCAGCGGCTACATGAGACGTGCAAAAGGAAGGAGCAATGAATGACCACCGTGAGCAGCATTCTTCAATAGCCATCTTGGAGAGAGCATCAGCCACCATATTGACTTCCATGTATGCATGAGAAATCCTGAAGGTCATGTTCTTGGATAGGCTAAGGAATTCAATCCACTGAGGAAGATGCCGCCATGGAACCTTCCTTGAGTTTTGGCGAAGCGCCTCCACTGCAAGCATTGAGTCCGATTCGATCCATAGATGCAACCACCCAAATTGAATTGCAAAACGAACAGCCTTGATAATAGCCCAAAGCACTACCTCATAAGCACATCTATTCCCAATGTAGTGATAGAAAATACCCTTGAAAAATCCTCGACAAGTACGGAAGACCCCACCACAACCTGAAGGGCCTGGTGAGCCTGCCGCCGCACCATCAACATTAACTTTGATCCATGACGGGATTGGTGGAATCCATCTAATGTACTCCATCAACATTGGTTTTTTTCACCTGCCAGGGACACCAAGGGTGCGGAGTGTAACAAGATCATTGAAGCAGTTGTTCATTGTTCCTGATTGGAGACTCCCAGCCAGCCGAACAGCACTATGCATAGAAATAATACCCTCATGCGTGGAGAATGATTTGTTCCGAAACATAGCAGAATTTCTTGCAGCCCATAGGAAAGAGACAATGGTTGTCGAAGCTGCAAGAAGGAGGTTGTGAAGCTGCTCACTGTAGCTAAAATCATTGATAAAAAGCATCTGTTGAGAAAAGGTTCCAGGAGGCAAGCGGAGACCAAAAACATCCTGCATGTAGCTCCATAATCTGTGTGCAAGGTTGCAATCAATAAAGAGGTGCTGTATGCTTTCAACACCTCGCAAACAGATGCTGCAGACCGAGGCAATCTGCAACCCAGTTTTTTGAAGCTGACCATGCATAGGCAACCTGCACCTCCAAATTTTCCAAAGAAGAAGAAAGTGTCTAGGGGGTATGAAATGACACTTGTATTTTAGAATCCAAGAGGGGGGGTCAGAACCTTGCCGACATTCATGCTCATAGAAACCTCTTGCAGTGAGCTGGCCAATCAGATCTGGCTTCCATATGAGAGTGTCCGAATCAACGTAGTTGTAACAGCGGATCTGGGAGATGATGTGTGATGGCAGAATTTCATCCAGCTCCATCAGCATGGCATTGATCTCACTGATAGTCATGTGTTGCAGACCTTGTGGAACTTGCATAAGTTCACGCAGAGGACAATCAAACCAAGGGGTGAGCCAGCAGTTCAGATTGGATTGTCTTGAAACAGTCCAGATAGATTGCGAGATAATATTCTGAAATGAGGATTTAATTGTGGTCCATACCGAGGAGAGCATATACCCAGTGTAGCCATTACACAAGTGGCCAGTGAATCATTCTTTAAGAAAATCTAGCTCACCTTCCTTGTGCACGAAGAGATTCCAGGTGAATTTAGCCAACAAGGCCTCATTGAAATCCCAGAGATCTTTAATTCCAAGACCACCCATGCTAATGGGTTTGATGTAGTCTTTCCATGCAACAGTTACCAATTTCTTTCCACTGATGCATCCTGTCCATGCAAAGTTCCGAATCTTGGCTTGAAGGGATTTGATCATACTTACCAGCCATCTATATAAAGAGAAGGCATGAACAAACTTTGATGTGATAACGGAATTGATAAGGCAAACTCTGCCTGCTTGAGACAGAGACTTTCCCTTCCATTTAGCTAGCTGCTGGGTGATATCAACAGAAATTCTTTCCAAGTGGTAGTGCTTTGCCCTCCCCCAGAAGAGGGGAACCCCAAGGTAATTAAAAGGTAGAGATCCTTTTTTAACGCCAAGACATCTAATGATTCTGTTTTGCCTCACTGAGGATCACCGTTTCCCAAAAACAATAGAAGATTTACACCAACTGATTGCCTGCCCGGCAACATCTTCATAGTGATTAAAGATTTTTCGGATAGCTGAGATAGTTCGCATATTATCCTGCCCAAATAGAAGGATATCATCAGCATAAAAAAGGTGTGAGGGTACATAGGAGTCCTTGATGGCTTTGAAAGGGCAATATAATCCAGCCATCATTGCATGTGTAACAATATGACTCAGGTAATCTTCTGCAAGTGCAAAGAGAATTCCAGAGAGAGGGTCTCCCTGTCTGACCCCTCATGAACACTGAAAGAAACCTTTTGGCGCCCCATTAATCAGAACAAAAATTTTAGCACTCTCCAAAATAGAAGAGATCATGCTGATAAATTTGGATGAGAAACCATAAATACCTAACACCCTGAACAGAAAAGGCCACTTAATGGTATCAAAAGCTTTGGATATATCCATTTTAAGAGCAAAGGTCCAATATTTGACTTTCTTTCTGATGATATTCACTCCTTCAGAGGAAATATATAAACAACTTTGAATGTTTCTCCTAGGAACAAAGCCAAATTGATTAGGGGTGATAATGGAACCAACAAACTTCCCCAATCTGGTGACGATGATTTTGCTAATAATCATTGGAATGGTGTTTCCAATGGCAATGGGACGAAAGTCACCGATGTCAATAACAACTTCTTTTTTGGGAAGCAAAGAAATGAAGTTGGAGTTGGCTCCAAATGGCAATGATCCAGAGATGAAGAACTCCCTGACAGCATTGGTAATTTCTGCATGAAATATGTCCTAATAAAAGATGAAGAATTTGTTAGTGAATCCATCCGGTCCAGGGGCACTTTCAGAATTGAGATAGAAGAGACAAGATTTGACTTCATCTTCAAGAGGAGGAGAGGTCAGATCATTGTTCTGTGAGTCATTCACACACTGCTCAATACAGTCTGCAACCAAGGCCGAGGGAGGGGTACCATCATCATTATAAAGAGCTTTAAAATGGTCAACAACAGCATCAGAGAGCTCTTTCTCCTCAACCAAGGTTTCCCCATTGATTCGGATACGATTAGGTCCTTTATAGACCCTTTTCTGCTATTATAAGCGATGAAAGAACTTTGAGTTTCTGTCACCATCCTTGAGCCATCAAGCACTGAATTGGTGCTTTTCCAGATTCTCTTTGAGAGCAAGAAGATCATCAAGCTTTTTGTGAAATGAGAGTTTCTCATGAGTAGGAACAGCCCCCTGCTGATTGTTTTCTTGAAAAAACTCTAGCTGAAATTGTGCATCCTTGATCTCCTCATCAATTCTGGAGAAAGAGAGCTTACTCCAAGCTTTAAGAAGGCTTTTGATTATCCTAAGCATAGAGGCAACCACAAAGTAAGGAGAGCCATGGAAAGTGGAGTTCCATCCATCAAGAACAACTTCCCTGCATCCTGGGATTGAGAGCCAGGCATTATTGAATTTGAAGGGTAATGGATAAAGTCTCCTAATATCCTCCCGAATGGAGACAATAATGGGATTATGATCAGAGTTAAATTTAGGGAGAGTAAACCCTGAGATGTCCAATGGAGCAGCAGAATCATTGACGTGGATTTTAGGGGTTTAAATGGTTTTTACAGTATTAGTGGGTTTTTAGGGTTTTTATGGGGTTTTAGGGTTTTTAATGTTTTTAAAAGTTTTCTTGGGTTTTTAGGGTATTCATGGTTTTTTGTGTTTTTAGTTTGTTTAGAGGTTTTATGTGTTCTTTTTGTTTTTATTATATTATTAGGTTTTTTTTAAATTTTTTGAAAATTTATGGGATTTTTAGGATGATTATAAATATTTAGGGCTTTAGGGATTTCGATGGTTTCAATTTTTTTTGTTTTTAGGGGTTTGATGGTTTTTATAGGTTTTTAGAATTTTTTTGACATTGCTTTAGTTTTGAAGTGTTTTTATAGGTTTTAACATTTTTATGGGATTAAATGATTTTTAGTTTTTTTGGTGGTTTTATGGGTTTTATGGGTTTTTGTTATTTTTAATTATTGTTGTGGTTTTTATAGTTTTTAGGGGGTTTAGGGATTTTGGGACTTTTTTGGGTTTTTATGGTCTTAAATTTATATAAATTTTTTAGGGGTTTAAAGTGTTTTATGGTTTTTAGTTTTTTTTTCTAAGTGGTTTTCAAGGTTTTTAGTATTTTTTACATTTTTAGGAATTTTTAGGGTTTTGTGGTTTGTATGGGTTTTAGGGATTTTGGCGAGTATAAGGCTTTTTTGTGTTTCATGGTATTTTGGTTATTATTGGTTATTAGTGTTTTTATTGGTATTTAGGGTTTTATGTGAATATTTTTTTAAGGATTTTATTATTTTCTATAGTTTTTAGGGGTGTTTGGCGTTTTAGGGTATTTTAGTGTTATTAGTGTTTTTAGGTTTTTAGGGGTTTTAAGTGTTTTAGGTTTTTAATGTTTCCTAAAATATTTTCCTAGTATTTTATGTTCCTTATATTTTTAGATATTTTATGGATTTTTGAGTTTTATTCTTTTAAGGGTTTTATTGATTTTGAGGGTTTTTAGGGTTTTATGGTATTTTAGGCTTTTTTATCATTTTGAGGGTTTTCAAGGGTTTAATGTGTTTTTATATTTATAAGGATTTCTTTGGGGGTTTCACAGATTTTGGTTTTTTTAAAATTTTAACAGATTTTGAGGGGTTTTTTTATGATTTTTTTGGTTTTAGTATTTTTGGGGTTTTTAGGTTTTTAGGGGTTTTTATGGGATTTTGTAATTTTTAGTGTTTTTTATGTTTTTAGGGTTTTTACTGTTTTTTTGAGTTTTTTAATGTTTTAGGGGTTTAAAGGGTTTTTCATTTAGTTGGGTTTTAATATTTTATGAGGTTTTTAGGTTTTTTATGTTTTTAGGGGTTTTTTTATTTTTTGGATTTAAAGGTTTTTTAGGGGATTAGTGTTTTTAGTGTTTTTGGGGTTTTTAGTTGTTATAAGTGTTTTATGGATTTTATGGTTTTCTTAAGGGTTTTCAGGCATTTTAGTATTTTTAAATTTTTAGGTATATTTAGGTACATTTATTTTTTAAATGAAAATTTTGATTTTTAATGTTTTTTGAGGGGTTTGGGGAATTTTTTGGAATTTTTGGGTTTTAGGGATTTTTTTTGGCTTTTTTGTGTTTTTTTTTGAATTTCAAGGCGTTTTATTATATTTATAGTACATTATTTTCATAGTGGTTTAAAAGTTTATTGTGATTCATAATTTTAGGGTATTTATGGTTCTTTATGGACTTTATGTTTTTAGGGTTGTATGGGTTTCAGTGTTTTGTGGTTTTTAATGTTTTTAGTGTTTTTAGGTTTTTAGGGGTTTTCAAATTTTTTAATGTCTTCTTATGGTTTTTGTGTTTTTAGGGGTTTTATAGATTTAATTGTTTCTATGGTATTTAGGTTATTTGGGGTTTTTAGAATTTTTTAGATTTTTATGGGTTTATGTTTTTTAGGTTTTATTTTTTTCTTAATGTTTTCAGGGTTTTGGGTTTTTACTATTTTAGAGATATTTAGGAATTTTAAAGGATTTTTTTTATTTTAAGGTTTTTAGGGATTTTGATGGTGCTTTGAGTTTTTAGGGTTTTTATGGTTTTATGATTTTATGGGTTTTATGGTTTATTTTTGTTTTATTGGTTTTATGGTTATTAGTTGTTTAAGGAGTTTTTAGGGTTTTTTTCTTTTAGCATTTTAAGGTTTTTATGGGTTTACGTGACTTTAGGTTTTTAATGTTTTCATAGGTTTTTTACCTTTTTAGGAATATTTAGTGTAGTTTTAGGATTATTTTTGGTTTTTATTGTTATTGGGGATTTTGAGGGGTTTCACTTTATTTGGTTTTTTGGGGTTTTCAAGGTTTTTTGGGGTTTTCAAGTTTTTTTAATTTTTTTAGGTTTTTAAATTTTTTTTAAACGTCGTTATATATTAATGTTTTAAATTGTTTTTTGTATTTTTATTTGATTAAGTGTTTTTATGGTTTTTTAATGGTTTTTAGGGGTTTTATTGTTTTTAGGGACATAGGTATTTTTAGGATTATTTAGTGTTTTTAGAATTTTTAGAATTTTTGAAGTGTTTTTAGTGATTTTAGGTATTTAAGGATTTCTTCTGGTTTTTTAGGTTTTTTAGTTTTTTTATGTTTTTAGGTATTTTATGGATTTTTTAGAATTTGTATTGTTTTTTATGGTTTTTAAGGATTTTGAGGGGTTTTAGGGGTAAATATGTTTTTTTGGTTTTTTGATTTTTTGGGTTATTTGGTTTTTTTTAGTTTTGTTTGGATTTAAAGTTTTATAGAATTTTTAATGATTCTAGGGGTATAAATGGATTTTAGATTTTTTAGTGGGTTTTTAGTGTTTTATGTGTTTCTATCATTTTTGGGGTTTTAAAAGGTTTTTTTGGTTTTTTATGGTTTTTACTGATATTTAGGGGTTTTATGGTTTTTCAAGAATTTTAAGGAATTTTATACTGGGGGGGGGGGGATTTTTGGTGTTTTTGAGTTTTAAAGGTTTCATAGAAGGTTTGAAGGTTTTTAGAGTTTTTTACTCCTTGAGGGAGTTTTTTTATTGATTATTTTTATGGTTTTTAGTTTTTTAGGTATTTTGAGGGATTTTAGTTGTTTTTTGTGTTTTTAGGTTTTTGATGGTTTTTAGTGTTTTTAGGGTTTTAGGGGTTGAAAAGTTATTTCAGGTTTTCTAGTTTTTCAAAGGGTTTTTCATGGTTGTTTAGTTTTTATACATTTTTATGGATTTTTATATTTTGTTATGGTCTTCTATGAGAATTACTGATTTTATTTGTGTTATGGTTATTTAGGTTTTTTTGGTTTTTTTGGGTATTTGGTGTTTAAGGGTATTTTAGATGTATTAGGTTTTTAATTTTTTATATATTTATTTAATGTTTTAGGGGTTTAAATTGTTTTTTAGATTTTCTAATAGTTTTTATTGATTTTGAGGATTTTTAGGGTTTTTAAGTTCTTTAGGGGTTTTATGGGTTTTCCGTTTTTAGGGGTTTTGATTGTTTATTTTGGGATTTTACCATTTCTTGTGCTTTTTTAAATTGTTTTAATGTTTTTAAGGATCTCTTATGGTTTTTCTAGGGTTTTATGCGTTTTTACGTTTTTTTGGGGTTTTAGATATTATTTAAGAGTTTTGTAGTTTTTTGGGTTTTAATGGATTTTGAGGGGGGGTTTTTTGTTTACTAGGTTTTAAGGTTTTTTAGTTTTTTAGTGTTTATGTGTTTTTTTGAGTTTTTAGAAATTTTAAGGATTTTTAGTTTTTTATAATTTCTATGGGTTTAAACGGTTATTAGTTTTTTTATTGGCTTTTATGGTTTTAGGTGTTTCTATTTTTTAGGTGTTTTTTAATTTTTATGGGTTTTCTAATGTTTAGGATCATTTTGGGTTTTAGGGGTTTTCGTTTTGTTTAGCATTTTAATGTTTTATAGACATTTAAAAGCTTTAGAAATTTAGATATTTTTTTTAAATTTTTAGTAGGTTTTTATGTTTTTATGGATTTTTAGTGTTTCTTAATGTTTTTTGGGATTTCATGGTTTCATGGGGTCTAAAAGATTTTACCCTTTTCTAGGGTTTTTAGGGGTTGAAAGTTGTATTAGGGTTTTTCGGATTTATTACAGTTTTTAGGTATTTATACTTTTTTTATTTTTTTATGGAATTTTAGTGATTTTTTTGGAATTTTATCGTTTTTTGGTTTTTAGGGATTTTGATGGTTTTTTGGGTTTTAGGGTTTTTAGTGTTATTATTAGTTTTTTGGTTTTTTGGGTTTTAGGGGTTTTTTTAGAATTTCTAGTGGTTTTTAGGGTTTTATGGTTTTCTATTATTTATAATGTTTATTGTGTTTTTTTATAGTTTTTAGGGTTTTAAAGTATTTTTTAGTTTTTAATTTTTTTTCTCAGGGGTTTTCAAGGTTTTATGATTTTTACATTTTTAGGGATTTTTTGGGGGTTTGTGGTTTCTATGGGTTTTCGGGTTTTTGAGGGGTATGACGATTTTTTAGTGATTTAGGGTTTATTTGGTTTTTTTGGGTTTTTAGGGGTTTTATGTGTTTTTAGGTTTTTAATGTTTCCTCAGGTATTTTCATATTATTTTAGGTTCCTTATATTTTTAGGTATTGTTAGGGCTTGTCATGTTTTATAGTTTTCAAGGGTTTTATTGATTTTCATGGTTTTATGGTATTTTAGAGGTTTTTGCATTTTGAGGTTTTTCATGGTTTTAATGTGTTTTTATATTTATAAGGTTTTATTAGGGTGTTTCATAGTTTTTTGTGTTTTTTAAATTTTTAAGAATTTTGGGCACTTTTTATGATTTTTATGGTTTTAGTATTTTTGGGTTTTTTAGAGTTTTTACTGGTTTTTATGGAATTTTGGTCTTTTGGGGTTTTTTATGTTTTTAGGGTTTTGAAGGTTTTTTAGATATTTTTTATCTTTTAGGGGTTTGAAAGGGTTTTTTTGGATTTAGTTGGGTTTTAATATTTTTTATGGATTTTTATTTTTTTATGTTTTTGGGGTTTTAATGATTATTAGGGTTTAATTTTTTTAGGGTTTTAGTTTTTTTTTGGGTTGTGAGGATTCTTAGTGGTTATATGTTTTTTTCAATTTTATGGTATTCTTATGGGTTTTCATTCATTTTAGTATTTTTTAAGTATTTTAGGTATTTTTAGTTTTTTAAAAGAAAATTTGGGTTTTTAATGGATTTTAGGGGGTTTTTTTGAATTATTTGGTTTTTTGGGTTTGTTTTTTATTTTGTTTTTGTTTTGAATATTTAGGGGTTTTATTGTTTTTATGGTTCTTGATGTTAATATGGGTTTACAAGTTTTTTGGGTATTTTTTGTGTTTTTAAGGTATTTCTGGTTTTTAGGGTTTTTATGTTTTTTAGGGTTGTATGGTTTTCAGTATTTTCTTATTTTTAATGTTTTTAGTGTTTTTTGGTTTTTGGGGCCTCTCAAAAATTTTAATGTATTCTAAGTTTTTATAGTGTTTTTAGGTATTTCTATAGTTTAGGAATTTCTAGGATGTTTTATTATTTTTATGGGATTTAGGGCTTTAAGGTATTTTGAATGTTTTTAGGGTTTTTATTTTTATTTGAGTGTTTATGATCTTTTGGAGTTTCTAATGTTTTTATTATTTTTAGTGATTTTTATAGTTTTTTGGGGTTTTATAGTTTTTAAGGTTTTTAGGTTTTTTTGAGTTTTTTGGGTTTTATGTGTTCTTAGGATTCTAATGTTTTCTTAAAGGTTTTCATGTTTTTTAAAGTTTTTTACATTTTTCTAGATTTTTAGGGATTTTTCAATTTTACTGGATTTTTGGGTTTCTAGAGATTTTCAAGATATTTATGGGATTTAAGGGTTTTTAGTTATTTATGTTTTTAGTTATTTTTTTTACATTTTATAATATTTTAAGACTTCTTACCATTTTTCGGGATTTAAAAGTTTTTATATAATTTTTAGTGGGTTTTTATGTAGTTGTATAGTTTTTAGGGGTTTAATAGATTTAATGGTTTCTATGGTTTTTAGGTTATTTTGGGTTTTTAGAATTTTTTAGATTTTTATGGGTTTATGTTTTTTAGGTTTTAATTTTTTCTTAATGTTTTCAGAGTTTTTGGGTTTTTACTATATTTGAGATATTTAGGAATTTTAAAGGATTTTTTTATTTTAAGTTTTTTAGGGATTTTGATGGTTTTTTGGGTTTTTATGGTTTTTATGGTTTTTTGATGTTTATGGGTTTTTGGGTTTATTTTTGTTTTATGGGTTTTTTGGTTTTTAGTTGTTTAAGGGGTTTTTTAGATTTTTTTATTTTAGAGTTTTAAGGTTTTTATGGGTTTACGTGACTTTAGGTTTTTAATGTATTCATAGGTTTTTTACCTTTTTATGAATTTTTAGGTTAGTTTTAGGATTATTTTTGGTTTTTATAGTTTTTGGGGATTTTGAGGGTTTTCACTTTATTTGGTTTTTTGGGGTTTTCAAGGTTTTTCAATTTATTTAAGGTTTTAATTTTTTTTAAATGTCATTATATATTCATGTTTTAAATTAATTTTGGTATTTTTATTTAATTAAGTGTTTTTATGTGTTTTTAATGATTTTTTGGGGTTTTATTGTTTTTAGGGACTTAGGGATTTTTAGGATTATTTAGTGTTTTTAAAATTTTTAGAATTTTTGAAGTATTTTTAGTTTTTTAGGTATTTAAGGATTTCTTCTGGTTTTTTAGTGTTTTTATTTTTTTATGTTTTTAGGTATTTTATGGATTTTTTAGAATTTGTATTGTTTTTTATGGTTTTTAGGGATTTTTAGGGGTTTTAGGGGTAAATATGTTGTTTTGGTTTTTTGATTTTTTGGGTTATTAGGTTTTTTTAGTTTTGTTTGGATTGAAAGTTTTATATATTTTTTAATGATTCTAGGGGTTTAAATGGATTTTTGATTTTTTTAGTGGGTTTTTAGTGTTTGATGGGTTTCAATCGTTTTTAGCATTTTAAAAGGTTATTTGGTGTTTTATGGTTTTTATTAATTTTTAGGGGTTTATGGTTTTTACTGATTTTAGGGGTTTTATGGTTTTTCAGAATTTTTTATTGATGATTTTTATGGTTTTTAGTTTTTTAGGTATTTTGAGGGATTTTAGTTGTTTTTTGGGTTTTTAGGTTTTTGATGGTTTTTAGTGTTTTTAGGGCTTTAGGGGTTGAAAAGTTATTTCAGGTTTTTTAGTTTTTCAAAGGGTTTTTCATCGTTGTTTAGTTTTTATACATTTTTAGGGAATTTAATATTTTTTATGGTTTTCAATGAGATTTATGGATTTTATTGGTGTTATGGTTATTTAGGTTTTTTTGGGTTTTTTGGGTATTTGGTGTTTAAGGGTTTTTTAGTTGTATTTGGTTTATAATTTTTTACATATTTCTTTAATGTTTTAGGTGTTTAAATTGTTTTTTATATTTTTTACTAGTTTTTATTGATTTTAAGGATATTTAGGGTTTTTAAGGTCTTTAAGGGATTTATGGGTTTTTCGTTTTTAGGGGTTTTTAGTTTTTATTTTTGGATTTTACCGTTTCTTGTGTTTTTTAATTTTTTTATGTTTTTAAGGATCTCTTATGGTTTTTCTAGGGTTTTTGGGGTTTTTAAATTTTCTGGGGTTTCAGAGATTATTTAAGAGTTTTGTAGTTTTTTGGGTTTTAATGGATTTTGAGGGGGGGTTTCTGTTTTCTAGGTTTTAAGGTTTTTTAGTTTTTTTAGTATTTATGTGTTTGTTTCAGTTTTTAGAAATTTTAAGGATATTTAGTTTTTTACAATTTCTATGGGTTTAAAAGGTTATTAGTTTTTTTATTGGATTTTATGGTTTTGGGTGTTTCTATTTTTTAGCTATTTTTTAGTTTTTATGGGTTTTCTAATGTTCAGGATCATTTAGGGTTTTTAGGGGTTTTTGTTTTTATTATGTTTTTTAGTGGGTTTGAGTATTTTATGTTTTTAATGTTTCGTAGGGGATTTCAATCTTTCTAGGGTTTTTTACATTTTTGGAATTTTTAAGGATTATTATGCACTTGATGGATTTTAGGGATTATGAGGGGGTATTTTGTTTTTA
The DNA here is from genome assembly GCA_963277665.1 of Viscum album. NCBI lineage: Eukaryota > Viridiplantae > Streptophyta > Magnoliopsida > Santalales > Viscaceae > Viscum > Viscum album. Next base: position 629,948 of record CAUJRU010000225.1, read on the forward strand.
TCATTTTTTAGGAATTTTTGTTGTTATAAGTGTTTTTTGGTTTTTTGGGATTCCTTTGGGGTTTTAAGGGATTTTGGTTTTTTTACATTTTAAGTTATTTTTTAGTATTTTTAATGTTTTTAGTGTTCTTTGGGATTTTGGGGGTTTTTAATGGTTTTTATGTTTTTGGGAGTTTTTATGGTTGTTATTATTTTTAGTGTTTTTTTTAGTTTTTAGGGATATAATTTTTTTTATAGATTTTATTGGTTTTTAATGTTTAAAGAGGATTTAGGGTTTTTATGCTTTTAAAAGGTTTTTAGGGTTTTATGGTTTCTATAATTTTAAGTGTTTTTATGGTTTTTTACATTTGTAGTGCTTTTAGGTTTTTTAGATATTTTATGTTTTTTTAGGTTTTTATGATTTTCATAGGGTTTTTCTGGATTTTTAGGGGTTTTTTTACATTTTAGGGATTTTGAAGGACATTTTAATATTTTTATTATTTTTAGGGATTCTGAGGTGTTTTAGGTGTTGTAGTTTTTTAATGGTGGTTTTGGGTTTTAGGGTTTTTTATTTTTTATGGGTTTTATATCTTTTTGTGTTTCTTTAACCATTTTTGATGTTTATATTATTTTTAGTGTTTTTGTGGTTTTATCATTTTTCAGTAATCAATATTTTAATGGATTTTTAGTGTTCTTATAATTTTTTATGTTTTAAGGGGTTTTATGTGTCTCTAGGTTTTTAAGACATCCTTAGGGGTTTTTATGGTTTCTGTGGTTTTTTAGTTTTTAATGGTATTTCATATTTTTTAATCATTTTTAGTAGTTTAAGTGTTTTTTATAGTTTTTTTTCATTCTTGGGTTTTTATGGGGTTTTAGGTTTTTTATGGTTTTTAGGGGTTTATTGTTTTTAGGGTTTTTATAATTTTTAAGGTTTTTAGTGGTTTTAATAGTTTTTGGATTTTAAGGTTATATTAGGGTTTTTAGGGGGTTTATGTGTGTTTATCATTGGTAGGTATTTTTAGGGAATTGTTTTTATTTTTATGTTTTTTCATTGTTTTTAGTAATTTTTAGGTGTTCTATGGTTTTTAGGGTTCTGTTTTCTGGGTTCTTAGAGTATTTTTTTAGTTTTAGTGTTTTCAATTTTATTATAGTTTTGTAACATTTTTATGATTTTAAAGTGTTTTTATATTTTTATTATTTTAGGGTTTTTATGGGGTTTTTTGGGATTTTAGGATTATTTATGGTTTTTTTGTGGGGGGGGGTTATAGTTTTTAGTATTTTTGGGTTTTTCGAGGTTTTAGTGGTTTTTAGGTTTACTTGGTTTTTATTAGTTTTAAGTGTTTGTTGGCTTTTTATTATTATCTTAGTGTATTTTAGAGTTTTTAAGATTTTTTACATATTTATATATATTTCGGTTTTTTTCACATTTGTATGTTTTTAGGGGTTCAATGGATTTTAAGGATTTTAGGGGTTTTAGGGGTTTTTTGTGTTTTCTAGGGTTTTGTGGTTTTTAGAGCTTTTAAAATGCTTTAAGGGGTTTAAATTGTTTTAGAGTTATTTGTCTATTTAAGGGATTTTATTTATTAGGGTTTTATGTTTTTAGGGGTTTTATGGATTTTAGGTATTTTAGGTATTTTAGGGATTATAGCGATTTTTAGTATTTAGTGGTTTAAAATGTTTTTAGTTTTTAAAAGTTGTCTTGTTTTTTTAGATTTTTAGGGTTTTAGTTATTTTTCGGTATTTTCTAGGACTTTTATGGTTTTCATGTGGTTTTAGGGATTTTGAGGGTATGTGGGGGTTATAGTGTTTTTAGGGTTTTTATTGTGTTTAGGGTCTAGGTTTTTTAGGTTTGATATGTTTTTTATAGTTTTATATATTTTTGTGGTTTAATGGATTTTTAGAGTGTTTAGAGGTAGTTAGTGATTTTATTGTGTTTTAAGGGTTTTATGGGTTTTATGGGTTTTATGGGTTTAATGGTCATTTCAGTTTTAGTGGATTTAGGTTTTTAGGGGTTTTATGTGTTTTTAGGTTCTTATGTTTTTAGTGGTTTTGGGGTTTTTGACATTTTGAGATATTTTTAGGGTCTTCTAGTTTTTATGGGTTTTAGGGTTTTATGTATTTTGACAGCGTTAGCGGGTTTGAATTTTTTTTATGTTTCTTTGAGGTTGAAGTGTTTCTCGAGTCTATTTTGGTATTTTTTTAGTTTTTTTTAGTTTTTTAGTATTTTTAGCAGTTTAAATCATATTTAGATTTTTTAGTGTTTTTAGGGTTTTTTGGGTTTTTTGGGGATTTATGGTTTTAGAAGTTTATTTTGTTTTTTAGGGGTTTTTAGGGGCATTATCCTTTTTTAGATTTTAAGGGTTTTTAAGTGTTTTTGGGTTTTACAGTTTTCATAGGGGTTTCCATGGGTTTTTAGGTTTTCCATTTTTAAGGTTGTTAATGGTTTTATGTTTTTTATATTTTTATGTTTTTTAGGGACTTTCATGTATTTTAAGGTTTTTTGGTTTTTCAGGCTTTTAGGGATTTTAGTATTTTTTAGGTTTTTTAGGTTTTTAATGGGTTTTATATGTTTTTTATTTTTTTATGATTTTCATAGGGGTTTTAAGGGTTTTAATGTATTTATGCCTTTAGGAGGTTTTTTAATTTTATGGATTTTTATGGTTTTTAGGGTTTAAAATGATTTTGAGGGGTTTTTGGGTTTTTTGTTTTTTTGTTTTTTTTTTCGAGTATTTATGGATTTTTTTAGGATTTTTTTAGTTATTTTGGAGTTTAATGTTTTTTTATAGTTTTTTGAATTTTTAGGGGTTTCTAGGGTTTTTATAGTTTTACTGGTTTTTAGATTATATATGGTATTTTATAGTTTTAAATTTTTTTAATGGTTTTATATTTTTTAAGAGTTTTAGGGTTTTTAGGGATTCTCAGAGTTTTTAACACTTTTTATGTTTTTTTGGGATTTTAAATGTTTTTAGGATTTTATGGTTTTCTTAGGGTTTTCAGGGATTTTAGGGGTTCTACCATTTATAGGGTTCATTAAGGGTTTTTTACTTTAATGGTTTTTATGGTTTTTAGTGATTTTGAGGGTTTGTATTGTTCTTAGGGTCTTATGGTTTTTATGTGTTTTTAGTGATTTTTAGGTTTTTTATGGGTTTTAATATTTTTTATAGGTTTTAATGTTTTTAGATATTTAATGGTTTTTTATTACTTCTAGTGTGTTTTAGGGTATTTATGGGGTTTTATAATTTATAGGGGTTTTTTATATTTGGGGATTTTATGGTTTTAGGGTTTTTAGGGATATTAGTGTTTTTAGGTTTTTAGGGGTTTTAAATATTTTTAGGTTTTTTAGGTTTTCTTAGGGTTTTTAGGGATTTTAGTGT